>LFZO01000095.1:85977-104979 GCA_001578225.1 Pseudocercospora musae
GGGGGGGGGGGGGGGGGAATGAGAAATTCTGAAAAAGTACTTCGCAGAAGCAAGTGTGGGAAAGGCAGAAAAAATAATATGGATGTCTACGACTACTACTACTACTACTAATCGTCTATGCTCCTTCAATTTTAACCGTGAGATCTATGCCATTATCCCCCTCTCGCTCAACTTCCCGAAATAAGCCGCTTTGGCCTTGTCCATGACCTCTCTGACTTTTGATGGCTCCAACTTGGGTCTCCGATCATAAGTGTAAAGGCCATTCATCTCTTGCTCAATATCTGTGAATTGCGTCCAGACGATTCCACAGACATGTCCTTCTTTTACAGTATTCATGACGAGGTGCTCGACTCGTTTCAATAGATCTGAAGAATTTGAAGCTGTGGTGTAGCCCCAATTTCCTCTTCTACTTTCGTCGTTGCCAGAGGGTGCAATATTGACGCCTCCGAATTCTGTGCACATTACTGGAGCGCCTCGTAGATGTGTTGAGCCTGGGTCGGAAGAGTGGGGTTCGTGGATTGGAGGTAGGAACATGTTGCGACCACGGGAGAAGATTTCTTTGAGGGAAATGCAGCGGTCTCGCATACCGTTCCCGTCAGCGTAGTCGTGGAAAGAGGAGATGTCTGTAATGACATGTTCCCAGCCGCAGTTGTCGTTTATAGGGCGTGTTGTGTCATAGGTTTTGGTGTTGTAGTAGAGGGAGCGGATGTGATCTCGTTGACGAGCTTGGCCTCCGAGATCCGGATAGCCCCAGCTTTCGTTCACGGGTGTCCAGGTTATAATTGATGGGTGGTTTATGTCCCGACGGATCATCTCCATCCATTCTTGGTCGAAGCGACGGATCATTTCTATGCTGAAGTGGTAGCAGCTTGCCATTTCGCCCCAGACTAGGAAGCCGAGACGGTCGGCCCAGTACATGAAGATGGGGTCTTCGACTTTTTGGTGTTTGCGGCAGCCGTTTATGCCCATGGCTTTGGAGAGCTCGATGTCTTTCTTTAGGGCGAGGGCAGATGGAGGTGTCATTAGAGTGTCTGGCCAGTAGCCTTGGTCCAGGAAGAGGGCTTGAAAGTACGGTTTGTTGTTTAGTCGAAATGTGCCGTCTCCGGTAGTCCAGTGGATAGATCGCATACCAGTCGTCGTCCGTACCTCATCCAGTAGCCTGCCAGAAGAATCGAGGAGGCGAAGTGTTAGGTCGTACAGAAAGGGACATTCCGGAGACCAGAGTGCCACACCATTACGCCAGCATTGAGGATCGGTCTGAGGAGTATTGTTGAGGAACTCGCGGGGCAGTCGCTCGAAGTGATTTGTAGACAGTCGCATATTGAGCTCAAAAAAGCGAACGAAGTCTTCATCTCGCGGCAGGTCTTTGCGTTCGGTGCCAACAACAATGCCTCCGATACTGGTCTGCACCTCGATGGCTAACGGCTGACCAACTCGCCTGCCGGAAGTAACTACACGAGCATCGATAATACCCTTCTCGATATCTGTCGACTTGATGATGGTACCATAGCTTCCATCAACCAATCTGGCTTGAGGCACGCTTTCAAGCCAGACCGATTGCCAGATACCGCTGGAAGGAGTGTAAAAGATACTTTCGGGTTGCGGAGCCCAATACTGCTTTCCTCGGGGCTGCGTCAAATCATAGGCTGAATCGAAGACGCGTATCGTCAATCGACATGGACTCTGTGCAAATTGAATCGCTTGCGTAAGATCCAGATCGAAGGGGACGTGGCCGCCTTGATGCTCTCCAACATACTGCCCATCGAGCCAGACCTTGGCGTGGTAGTCGACGGCACCGAATCTCAGCAGTAGGCGGAAGGCTTCAGCCTTCTCTTCGGAGTTCCTGAGATCTTCGATGCGGCGCTCGTACCACAAGACTTGATGCACGCTTCTCTCGTTGATGCCTGATGCAGGGGCTTGGAAGACGAATGGTACTTGGATTGTCCTCTTTGCGTTTGGCTTGCCTTGAGGCGAGGCTGCGTGGCTTGGTAGTCCTTGTCGATGCCTGAAGTCGGTGAGAATGGGATCTGATATGGGCCCATGATGGTACCGGCCACGTTGTAGCCCATTTTCATTTTCTGATGCTGTGTTCACGCCTACTCACCATCCTTGTACCTGACCAATATCGTCATCGTCGAATACCAAGTCCCATGGACCGTTGAGGCTCTCCCAATGAAGGGCTGACCTGACAAAGTCCGGACGCGGGTAGTCTGCTGGAGGTGAAGCCATTGGTGGTGGTACGCTCGGGCGAACAGGTACTGGAGGAGGGTGTAGTGGGTGTTGAGCGTATGCTGGATCGCTTGGGCCTTGAGTAGAAGTAGAGTGTCTCACGTCTTTGACCAGCTTCGACAGGCTTTTACGCATTCTGATGCGCGACCAAGTGCATCGGCCATGATCCTCTCAAGTGCATGTGCTTTGCAACAGCTGTTGCCTCAGGCTCAATGGTCGACCGATCTGATGCAGGAGCGGGATCTACGAAGCTTGGTGGGCAGGTGCACTCGACGTGCCTGAGGCAACAACGTTTCCGAGATCAACCTCCGTCCCAAAATCATCAATCTGCAATCTGAACCTTTCACGCAACAATGTTCGCGGTAAAAGGCTGGAATGTCGACGCAAGCGCGCTGAAGCCTCAGACAGAAGTCTTCAAAAAGCCCACTGCCGCAACTGAAGATGGCGAGCAAAAGGCAAGTCGAAAGCGCAAGCGAGAAATTGCAGAGAGTGCGAGGGAAAGTGCAGAGAAAGACAAAATCGGGCAGCAATGGGAAGAGTATATCGAAGGCAAGCAGCAAAAGTCGAAGACAGAGCTGAAGAAGGAGAGGAAGCGCCAGAAGCGTGCGCAAGAAGATAGCAAGCAGGAATTTGCGCCCGTAAAGACGAAGCCAGAGAGCGCGGACACAGCGACGGCAGAAAAACAAACACATGCTGGCGCGGAGAAGAAGTCAAAGAAGAAGCGGAAGAAAGATGGAAAGCAAGAGCAGAATGGCGACGCGGTCAAGCCAGATCGGCAGAAAGACAATGCTGTGCAAAATGCTGGCCCAGCAAAGCCTCCACCTCTTCCTGCTGGCATGAAGCTTACGCCAATGCAAGCAAAGATGCGTGAAAGGCTGACTTCTGCGCGATTCCGACATCTCAATGAGACCTTATATACAGCTCCGTCCGAGAAGGCGCTGGAGCTATTCGACAAGAATCCCCAGATGTTCGAGGATTACCATTCAGGCTTCCGGCAGCAGGTCACTACATGGCCCGAGAATCCGGTTGATAATTTCATTGCCACAATACGCGCAAGAGGGAATGTGCGATTGCAATCCCAGAAGAAGGCTTTCAAGAACGACAAAAAGCGGCCGAGTGGTGCTGCAGGGGAAGAAGAGTCTACCACAGGCAAGCTCGCTGCACTTCCACGCACACATGGTACTGCGATCATAGCAGATTTGGGATGCGGCGATGCACGTCTGGCGCGCACTCTTAGAGACTCTGGTGACGGGCAGAAGCTGCAGATGAAGGTTCTTTCATATGACCTCCATTCTCCATCGCCGCTCGTGACGAAGGCCGACATTTCCAACATACCTACTCCAGATGGCTCAGTTGACATTGCAATCTTCTGCCTAGCTCTTATGGGCACGAACTGGATCTCATTCGTCGAGGAAGCATATCGCATACTGCACTGGAAAGGCGAGCTCTGGGTCGCAGAGATCAAGTCACGATTCGGCCGCGTAGGGAGAGGCGGTAAGCGAGTTGAGCACAGCGTGGGTGGTAAGAGGAAGTTAGCTGCCATGAAAAAAGCACAAGAAAAGAAAGCGCAGGAGCAGGAAGAGATCAACGAGCAAGAGACGTTGGCTGTTGCTGTCGATGGCGTCGAGACGAAGAATGTAGAGACCGATGTCAGTGGCTTTGTCGATGTGTTACGAAGACGAGGTTTTGTGCTCAAGGATGGCGAGAACAGCATCGACTCGAGCAACAAGATGTTTGTGAAGATGGAGTTTATCAAGGCAGCGCAGCCAACCAAGGGCAAGAACAAAATTGAGGAAAGTCCCAGAGACTCTATGGAGAAGAAGGGCAGCTTCGTCAAGAAAGAGTCTTGGAAGAAATCGAAATTCCTGGACGAGGACAACAAGGCAGATGTCGCTACTGACGATGAGGCCAAGACACTGAAACCGTGCCTGTACAAGATTAGATGAGATTTTTCATCGTCTCGACAAGATCTCCCGCCCTGTTACGTTGGCAGTCGTGCTATGAGACATCAGTCTTGTCTTGCGCATCTACGGAGCAGCTATCGTGTCTGCATGGCACTGGAACATGTGCCATCTCCAAGGTCTCACACCTGGACTCAGATACCTTTAAAAGCTTGGCAGCAACCAGTATATGAAAGCCGACTTGATCCATTTGTTGCTGCGTATAGTGTTGCTCTTCTTCTGATCGCTGGACGATCTACTTGCGACGAATCTTTACGACTTTTAATTTTGTCCATTTTTGCATTCTTTACGTCGCTGGCCGACGTCTTCAGCTGCCCCCTTTGCCTTTTGCCTAGTACCTGTCGCTGGACGACACTTCACGGTGGCCATGAGTACATCCATCATTTCCCGTCTATAGCCTCGAACGTACGCTTTTCGCGAATACTACAAACAACGCAGCATTCAAGTCAAAGGCATAGTTCGCACAGTACAGACGTGCAACTTAAGTGCGTGAAGGACCGGCTCACTAAAAGTTGTGCAGCCAGACGAGAGCCGTCATCAAATGAAATCCTATCTCCTACTCAGACCAGAAACACGTGACTGCACAGCCACACCGCAGTCTTTGTTTCTCAGTGATTCGTGTCAAGCCACACACTAGCCACACACGTGACTTCCTATACATTTAACACGATCACTGATTTCTAGTCTGGTCTCCCGAGATAGAATGAAATCGTGGTCTGGGCCCTGGAAATCATCTTGAACGATCTGCCTATCGGACAAGATATCATACAGCAATTCGATGAAGCTATTGATTCACGTCAACTCGAATCAAAGTGGCAATGGGGTCGCGATTACCACTCGGATCAGCGGCATATGCATTTCTCCGAGCAACTCCTGGCCGCGAGATTGATCTTGAGAGTCGCAACAATCCGGTCGCGAAGTCAGCTATGACAATCTAATCGAATGTGCCACATTGCTGATCCTGAAGCGTGTGCCTATCGATCAGAACGTCATCAAGGATGCTAGGCATGCGGCAGATGAAGAGGACAAACCTCCGACAAGACCTTGGCAAGGCAATCTGCGCTCGATGGGCGCCTTTCGAACAATCCTTGTCATCCTCCAAACAGCCTATGGAAATCAGGCGAATGTGCAAAAGTATCGAGATGAATGGCCCAGTCTATCTGAAGCTAATGTCAGCTCCAAACATGGCGTCGGATTCATAGATCGCCGTTCAACATTGGGACGACCTTGGCACGAGAATAGCCAGCCGTCTGAACGTTTTCGCCACGGAATTTGACCCAGGTTGTGACGCATGCCGAGCTTCTGCACAGCATGAAGCTTCTATTATGGATTCCGAAAATCAAGTAGCAGGTTTGACATGGCTCGAAGGCAGACTGAGCTGTCGGCAGAAAGAGCAGAGATCAGGTTCGAACATCATGGACACAGATTGCATGGACTACCATTCTCGAAGCTTCTCATGAAAGCTCACTCAGGCCTCAAGATCACTGTTCCGAACGTGGAACAACTCAGGCACATGAAGAAGATGGATAACTACTGTGCTCGTCTAAAAATTCCTCTTGACACAAAGGACAATGGTGATAGTTGCATGTACAGAATTGCTCATGGTCGTCCACGATGCTATGGGTGACGACATGGGTGTTTGCTTAGATGAAGCAGAAGAAATCATTGGTCGTATTGTCGCAAACGAACGCGAGCACTTGAAGGTATTCCGAAAGTCATTGGGCACGAGCTATTTGCCGGTCTCAATTGGTAATACAGCGCTTCAGACAGTATGGCTGGGTGTTCAACTCCTGTCACTTCAAGGTCGAGCCAGAGGGCAGATTTGTCCCTAAAAGCCTCATGAAAGCACTTCCACTCCTACCGGCAGTCAACGCTTACACGTTCCTCTATACGAGACATGTGGATGCCCTCAAGCCTTCCGACCCCTCGCCAGCGGTCCTCGCGACTGCTCATCTGTACCAAGGTTGGAAGATCATCGGTGCCATCCAACAGCCTTGGACGGACATGGAGTTCTTCGTTGCTCCGCAAAACGCACGACGAAGCTTCGCCAGGCTTTCTGACACCAGTATTCGCTCCGTCGTCGACAGCTTCGGTCTAGCTCTAGGGATCAGTCTCAAAACTGTGCTATCAAACAATGAACCACGCCTGCCAACACCAGATCAAGTAAACACATCTGCTACCAAGTGCATGCCACTTTGTCGATTCTCCACTCCGAAGATGAAGTTGCATAGCAAAGACCCCGGCCACAACAGATAAGCCTTCGCGTATTCTCTACGAAGTGGTCAAGAACACGCCGGAGAAATTTCAGACGAGGCCATCACAGAGCAGTTCAAGGTGACGCGCAAGTCAACTCCTGTGCAACTTCTCCAGGCACAATTTGCGAAAAGGGGTGTGTCCGCCATACTTTCGAAGGCCCAGAGCCCGGAGATCTACGAGATGGTACATTCTATGCTTTGGAGCACAAGCTCTGCTGAAGCAAATGGTATTGACATCAAGAAGACTCTTCTGTATCGGGCTGGTACACTCGCGGATCGAGAGGTCAAGACTCCTCGAGATGAATGCACGAGAGGTTGAAATAAATGCTGCGGCCGCAGCGCAACAGAGCAGCCTGGCAGTCTTGCTGAGAATCAAGATCATGCTGATGATCCGGCGTGACGAGCTCGCGATTTCAAACGGCCTCGCATACGGGAGAAGAGTCGGAGCTCAGGGCCATTTCAAGCTAGCAGTGAATTTTCTTTGGATAGGATTTCAATCTGTCTTCGTGATTTCACTGAAAATTCCCCTTCAGTGACTCAACCCCTTTGCCCTCGCCTTCGCAACATCCCTCTTATACCTCTCAGCGCTACTTCTCCTCAACTTCGGTCCAACTCTGACCATAACAAAAAGCGTAGCATTCCAAGCAAACCCAATCACAGCAACCATGATAAAAGTATCTCTGTACCCCAGCGCCTTCAACCAAGGCGTAATCCCAAAATTCACCGCAAAACTCAAAGTATTCCTGATCAAGATCAGAGTCGTGATCAGATCTCCACTCAATTCAGGATAACACGCGACAGCATAATTGATCGCGGCTCCAACACATAACGAATTACTGATTGCTAAAGCCGCTTGTGCAAAGACGAGAGCGAACCAATGAATTCGATACGTAACTCCCAATCCGTATGAAAGGATGGAGAAAGGCACGAGAACCATAGAGGCTATGAAAAGCCATAATGTGTCTTCGGCTTCGGAGATACCGCCTCTGCGACGAGCGAGACGGAGGAGAAGGATGCGGCCTGCTTTACCGGAATAGTATGCACCGATTATTGCCCCGATCACGCCCCCGAAATATGCTGCTGCGATGGCTGTGGCTGAGAAGCCGTAGTATGTTGAGTAGACTGTTCCGCTTGTGGCATTTAGGACTCCGGACCAGACTAAGGCGTTACCTCCGTACATGAGACCTGCATAGACGATGCAGGGGTATGTGAAGCCGTTGAAGGGCGCGAGGAAGATGTTGAGCATGCGGTTTGGACGAGGTTTGTCGCCTGTTAGGCTGAGCTTTTGCCAGTAGGATTTCCTTTGATATAAGGTTTGGCGGCCGAGTTCCGTGTCTGGCAGGGAGGATGCCGTGATGGAGGTAATATTTCTGACATCTTTTTCTGTGGATGTTGTTACTTCTGTGCTTGGAGGAGTAGTGACATTCTTGACTTCTGTGGCTTTGGCGTGCTGATCAGTTGGCTGTACGCGGTCGTAGTTCGTTTCCTCCATCAGAAAGAAGCAGTATACGAATGCCATACCGATCCAGATGGCAGTCCACCAGAGTACCCATCGCCAGTCTTGACCATCATTGATGAAACCCGCGAGCATAGGAGCAAGTTTGCCGGTCACTGAAAGTCCAAATCCGTACCAGGCCAGATACTTTGGCCTCTCATGTGCGAACCAGATATCTGTGAGCGAAATCTCGCATAAAGCTTCCACCGGCGCACCAAAGAATCCTTGCAGGACTTTGTTCGCGAGGTACGTGCTTCGCTTGGTGCATAATGGTGCAGTGCCCATGATCGCGATCGATGCTGCCATGGAGATCAAGTAAGCTGGGCGTTTGCCGTACTGAAGGGCCAAAGGCTGCCACACCACGCAAGCCCATCCATACGCGAGGAACATGACTCCAGTGCCAGTGTTGAGATCGTTCAGCTGCAAACCTGTGGCTTTCTCGATAGGTTTGACAACGGAGTAGACTGAGCCAGAGGGAATGGCGACCATCAGTGTATACATCATGACACACGAAGTCGCAAGCATTTTCCGTCTGAAGGTCCAGTTTCTGCTCACGTCAGTCTATCATGTCGTAGTTGGTTCTGGTCTGCACCGTACAATGGGTCTTCCGGGTCCTCGGAAGGTGTTGGGTGAAGCACGACATCTTTCTCTGATGCTCCATCGGCATGCCTTGTGACCAGATTGCCATCGACATCGATGAGCCGAACAGTGCCAGGCGGCAGGTCGCTATCCTCAATGATTGCCATGTGAAAGGACTGGAGTGATGTGCACGACCTCCCTTGGAGAGAGGGACTGTCCTCATATTTCAATGATATTCTAGGCGATACCATGCCTATCTCTGCGCAGCCAATGACACATCGATCGATAAATGCGGTAGCTCCGAGTGAAGACCGCGTGGAACCGCTTGTCTTGGCGCGATAGAGAATCACTGTGCAGATAAGCATGGAGATAGGCCATGGGGTGGAAGTGGGTCTGGGGGCGGGCAACGAGTCCACCGTGTTGCTGAGGCTCAGTCTCCTCGAACAACTTCAATGATGCACTCCCCAGTTTCCTCCAATTTATGCATCTTCTTGATGGTCAATCCATCAATGTTGCCAATCAATGTTTCCCACTCCGTCTTCGTCCGCTCCCTGGCTCCGAGCACTGTCATCATGATCAGGTCGAACGTTGCAGAGGCTGGCGAGCATCCAGTGTCAGGAATGACAAGTTCGTTGATCAAGAGACTAGAGTAGCCTGGTTTCATGGCATCTCGGGTGTACGAAAGGATTTGTGTGCACTTCTCATCGTTGTACTCGTGCAGGACACGTCGCATATAGTACGCCCGAACATCCTTTCGAGGTTGTGGTGTGAAGTAATCGTGCGCCTGTGAGGTGAAACGGGACTTCCATTCTCGCGGGACTTGTGAGACCACTTCTGGAAGGTCTTGTAGCACTAATTCTCCGGGCAATTGTTTCCGAGCAAGGGCAGCTAGCTCATGACCCCTGCCGCCTCCAACATCAACGAGCATCACTTCGTCGTCGTCGACATCCACTTCTTTCATAGGAAAGACATCATGCCAAGATCTTCTACCCAGAGCAACTGTGGCCGTGTACTTGTTGAATGCTCTTCCAAGCGCAGGGCGTTCGGCAAGGTCTTTGAATAAAGACAACCCATGTCCTTCCGCGTAGGGTGTGCTTTCAATGTCTGCAGGGTACTTGTAACCATTTGCAGCGAGAAAGTCGGGCATATGAGCAGCAGAGAAGGCGTACGCATCACCGGCGTGCTTCAGTCCACCAGCCAATCCATCGTTCGTGCAAAGTGTACTGTTGAGTGGAGTCGTAGCGTATTTGTCGACAGCCACTTCCCGTAGATCTCCATGAGCAGCCAGATATCTCAATACCTGGCGGACCAGTGTATCCTCTGCGCCAGATCCAGTTGCGAGTTCACCGACAGTTCTGCCTGGCGAGCCTGCTTGCTGGATACTACGAAGCCATCCGGCGTCAAACGCTGTCTGAAGGCATGCAAGATGATAAGGTGAAGTGAATATCTCTTTCAAGAGTTGGTCTGGCTTTTGGGTCTTGCGAATGATAGATCGTGCCTTAGCAAGTACTTGAGCTTGAGCTGCAAAATTGGTGGCAAGCTCATCGCCAAGGGCTTCAGCGCATTTCTCGGCCTGCGTAAGCAGATCTCGAAGCTCGTCCATCCTGGTCTGCAGTCCGGAGAAAGATCGCGAGAGCACGCGTGGGCTATCAATCCGTTGTTCCACTGCAGCAGCTGTTGTCGAAATTGTTATCTTGTCATTTTCAAGTGCCTCGGTGACAGGCGTGAGGTTGATGGACGCCTCGGACCCCTCTTTCGTCATGCTGTGTTCCTCTTCTGAGTATAGTGACATGCTGATCGACACTGCGAGATCTGGAAGTCAGAATGGAAACTGGGAAAGACGGTGGTGCATGAGCGCGCGTCTCTGCACAAGTTGGCGGGACTTGACGAAACATGAGAGCTTGTAGTTTCTCATGTAGGATTCGCTTCGAGAGCGTAAGCTGTGGGCATGTCAGCCCCGTTGGTCGACCGCGCATGACCGTCTTGATCCTTCTTGAATGTGGGCGTATGGCGCAGGACGAATCTCAGATCCAAGCAAGCATCCTATTCCACTTGATACGAACAGCGACCGACTGTGGCGCCGTGTGCTATGCTCCGGTCGGCTATCCTGTGCACGTGAATGGCCACGCCGCGGATGAGGCTACCGTTGTGACACGATCACGTTTGCAACGGACATAGGTTCACAGTCTGCGTGCTGACCTGGTGTGCTTTCGTTGGGTCGACTCGTGATCTTGTTCTAGGCATGTTGGCTTGGGCATTGGCAGCATCACCTACAAGCGGTGGTCTCTCCGCAAGGACGCTTTGGTACCGACAGCGAGGTCCATACCAATCTCAACCGGCGATCTATCCTCTTCTTCGCCTGGCCAAAGTATGCCGCGTTGCACAGCACTGAATGGCGCGTGTCTGTAGCAATTATATCACTGTCCTTTCATTGCCGTATCTCTCGACAAATTCTCCACAACTCTCTTGAAGCCGGGAAATGGCAATTCTGTTGTGCCGCCCTGTCCGGATCAATAATGGCATGCAAAGGGAGGCGTAGATATTGTGTGGATGGTTTGTGATCGCGTGGCAGCTTTTCAAGCCAGCAAGACGCGATCTGAGATGTATTCCAGCAAACTACTGCTATTAGTCCTCATTACAGAGATCAGAATTGACTTCTGATGTCGTGTTGGAAACAATGTGGAAATAGCTATATTATTGAGAGGCAGTGGTTGGGTTTGCAAAGCCGAAGCTCGTCACGAGGCGGACAGTGTCTCCAGAGTCCAGAGCGTCGACCACCCTGAACGAAGTCCATCCACTTTGTCTCTTCTCCCTCTTCCATAACAGTCTTTGACAACATCAGTGCACCACTATAACACCATGCACAGCGCGGCACTCACCTGACGAACGACTTCTTCGCCCACGCCCATAGCCCATCGACCCAGTGATGGCCGGAGGAGCTGGTGCCGACTCCGGCCGCGTCGCACGGTCGCAACGACAAGAGCTGAATCGACGAGTACAGCAATAGAATCACTAGAGTCTTACACACCCGCAAGAAATGCTTCAGCGGTTCCGCCAGTCGACAATAAATTCATCGTGCGAAGCATTGAGAACGGGCCGTGGTGTTGATAGCGGGCATGGTGTGCACGCGCACGAGACGCTTGAGGCCGGCCACAGTAAGATACAAGCCTCTGAAGCAAGAGCAGCCAGAGTCTAGCCGGTGCATCAAACCGCCGCCATGATCGAAGGGCGAGATTGACGCATGAGACCGAAGGATTCGTCACGGCATCGATCGATGACCCCAACGAAGTTCGTCTCGGAAAGAGCCTGGAAATCAAATGGCAGTGGAAAGATAGGCACGAGGTCTGAGTATGATCTTGGTATCTCTTTTCTATCACTACCCAGATCTTATTCTGTCAGATACGGGAAGATGCGTAGAAGCCGTTGGAAAATATCAAATGCCGCGATGAATGTGGCTGTGCTCACAATCAGACCAGATCTGATTGCATCTTGTTAGATGCCGAAGACATCAACGATGTGACTGGGATTCACTGGGACTGAAGAGTGCCAAGCATCGAGATAATGCTGGTATACAAGATCAATGGAGTCTCCCTCCGTAGCAAGGTACGTGCTCCCCAAGCCATTCGGACTAGAGCACCACGCTGATGCAAAACATCCAGCACGAGGTCCTGGTTCAGCCCAGATACGGGTTTCCAAGAGTTTAAGAATCAAAGATGGAAAAATCAAGAAGCTGAAAAAGCAGAGGCCAAGAACAGCGGCCCCAGGTCTGGCATGGTCTCGTGCTCTGCACGCCTGAGAAGTCTCCTAAGCATGCATCTGCGTCGCTACTAGTGCTCATGGAGACATATTCGACACATGCACGACGTGCAAATGCGCCGAGAACTTCACCTCGTCTATGTCTTGTTTCTACGAAGCGTCCAGATCATCCTCTGCCTGCTGCTGGGCTCGCACGCGGCTCGTTCGAAGACTTTGTCAGCTGAATGCACAGAGGCATCAGAACAAGATCGGGATGCGTCTACGGGCTTCTGGGAATACCGTGGACCGCGTACAACATACCTCCGAGGAGCAAGTGGGGTGCTTGGGGACCGCTCGGTCGCAATTTGGCTTGCGTCAGCCCGACCTTGGATGGGGTCACGCCACGCACCTCGCGAGCAACGCCAAGACACCACGCGAATTCACTTGCAACAACGCAACAGAGCAGAGGGAGGAGGCTCGAGGCAGCAGACGAGGCTGAGACTGTCATCGGCGTGCATTCTAGACAGAGCGGTGCATCGGATGTATCGGCTGGGCGGGCAACCGCTGATTTGCGCGCTTTCCTGATTGGCGGCTTGTCCCTTCTGGTACATGGATCGCATTGCCAAGGCGACAGTCACAACGATTCTGCTCGACCAACATTCACTTGAGAGGGTCGAATACATACGCGGAGTATCGAAAGGGCTGTCACAGGCTCCTCATTCAATTTTCCCGCTGTTTCACTTCGTTGGGCGGTCGCTGTCATTGCATTCCGCCGGACCGTTCACGCTCGAGCTTGAGTGACTTTGGCGCACGGACGCTCGACGATTTAGAACGCTGCTTCTTGTTCCCAATCCTCTCTCTCCAGTCCACCAACATCACCATCAACCACACCACCACCCACTGCCACTGCATCACTTGCATACGGTGCAGCTGCCCACACTATCACCCCATCCCATCCGCGAGCATTAACCTGCACGCTTGCTGGGCCCAACGCGTCACGATAACAAGTACTGTCGCGTCGCAAATCTCTGCTAGCGCGACACACCCAGCCGTCGACTCGAGATAGGCTGCGAGATGGCGGACGAGACGGCCACGGTCGCGCCCGTGGACGCGCCAGCGGTAAGTATCGTGGCTGCGTTGCCCGTGTCCAGGTCGCCATTGCTGAGATCACCCCAGCCCGCCGTCGTCAGTGAACCCGAAAAGCCGACTGGGACGCCACGAACTAACGGCGAGACCGTCACGACCGGCGAGGAGAAGGAGGATAGCGAAGCCGCAGCAGAACATGCCAGAGTAGAAGAGCGTGCTGTCGATGGCGAGAAGACGGAGCAGCCCGAGGCTTCGTCCGCTGAGCCGGCGGTAGAGTCTACACCCGCAGCGAGCGGCAAGGACAAGAAGAGAAAGTCCACAGGCGGCGTGCCAGAGCATAAGAACAAAAAATTGAACAAGAAGAAGTCGATGCTGTCGCTGCATCTGGAGTGCAAACCTGGCGAGTTCTACTGGGCGCGTCTCAAGGGATTTCCGCCGTGGCCCGCGATCATCTGTGACGAGGAGATGCTTCCCGAGTCGCTGCTCGCCACGCGTCCTGTGAGCACATCCCGACCAGATGGTACTCTGCGTGACGACTTCAAGGAAGGCGGCAAGAACGCCAAGGAGCGTACCTTCCCAATCATGTTTTTGGCTACGAACGAATTGTAAGTGTACCTGCCACCAAACCGAGCCTGCGCTCGCACTGATCTTGTCGTCTACAGCCAATGGATGGTCAACACAGCATTGACGCCTCTCAAGCCTGAGGACTGCCTCAAGCTTCCTGCTACGAAGATGACCAAAGCGCTCCAACAAGCATATCAGATCGCGTCTGAGGGCCATGACATCAACTACTTCAAGGACATACTCAAGACTTGGCAAGAAGAACAGGAAGCCTTCCGAATCGAGAGTGAGCGCCTGGCGGAAGAGGCAGAACGCAAAGCGGCTGAGAAGGCAGCCAAGGCAGAAGAGGATGCTGCGCTCGCAGAAGAGGGCGAGAAGAAGCCCAAGAAGAAGGCTCCTCGCAAGAGCAAGGCTGCAGATGAAGATGTCGAGATGGAAGACGTTGGGGCACCAAGGTCTACAAAGAAGCGTAAGAAGGAGACCGAGAGTGATGCCGATGCGCCCAAGGTGAGCTTGAAATTTTTTAAGTGACGCAGCAGTTGCCCGCCTTGCTAATGGTTCGCAGCCAAAGAAGACGCCAAAGGTCATGAAGCTGAATGCACCAAAGACTCCAAACAGCACAGTTGCGGCCTCAGCCAAGAAGTCGACATCTAAGCCGAAAAAGAAGGTAGTTCAGGCACCAAAGGCTGAAGATGAGGACGAAAAGCCACAGATGACCGAGGAGGAGAGACTCGCCCAGCGTGAGAAGGCTGTTCTATACCTTCGTCACCGCTTGCAAAAAGGATTTCTCTCCCGCGACCATGCGCCGCAGGAAGACGAAATGGCTGCAATGGCAGATTTTTTCACTCAGCTTGAAGCCTACGAGACATTGGAGCCGTCTATCATCCGGCAGACCAAGATTCACAAAGTGCTCAAGGCCATTGTCAAGCTCGCCAGTGTGCCAAAGGATGAAGAGTTTGGCTTCAAGAGACGCAGCACTACGCTGCTCGACGTCTGGAATAAGCGAATGGAGGCCGATGGCGGTGATGTTGCTCCTCAATTTGCTGTCGAGAAGGGTAAGTCCGCGCCTGCAGCTGAGGAAAAGGCACCACAGACCAATGGTACCAAGGAGGCCGAGCCGGAGAAGACGGCCCAGAAGGAGGTCCTCGACGATTCAAAAAAGGATGCTGAAGAAGGGGCAGCCAAGCCGGTGGAGAACCAGGAAATGGAGATGCAAGATGGCGAGGCATCTGAGAAGCCCGCTGAGACTGCAGAGGAAAAGAAGGCAGAGGTGGCTGCGGCGATGATTGAGCAGAAGGTCGAGGCTCCAAAGACTGATGCGCCGGAAGCTCCAGCAGAGAATGGCGCTAATGATGCTTGAGACTTTAGCATGCAAACTGCTCCAGATCAGCCGGCTGCGGCTTGAGGAAGAAGCCATGTACTTTGCGGAATGAGTGATGCGCCATGAACTGTCATGAGCGATGAGGATACGGCAACCAGCAGACGCACACACTGGTGGAGCGACCATGGGTCCGAGGTGGGAGCGGCTTCTTTTGTGTGCTTGGCTTTTTGGGCGTAACACGGAGCGCCGGAGCATAAGATCTAGCTTCCAGAGGTGCATTGATGCACAGATTCGCTCTTGAAGAAAAGCTGCGCAGGAACAGTAAGACGCAATGAGATGACTATAGGGAGATGCGTTTGGGGGTGTACAAGCTATTCGATAGCTGAATGAGAGATTGGTATTGTTTACTGAAGGTTCAGCGAGGAAGCAATGCTTCTTGCCAATTCTGCCTTCCCAATTCTCGTGACACGTGAATGCAGCACGTCCCTCAGGATCAGAGCTCATCAAATCCAGACTGACTCTTCTCCCGACATTTTGCATGCACCCTGAGTGAATGAACATGTACTTTTGAGAAACGCTGACTAAAGTTCGGGCTCTAGAACTATCTTCGCCGACCTCAAAGCGAACTACGACGGAAGGCACATATCCCGCGAGATCTCCAGCTATACCATAGACTACATTCCAAATGGGCGGCGGACCTGCTCAAGACACCCTACTCGTAGTCCTCCCCTTCTCCGAACCGAAAAATGTCCTCAGAAACCTCAAGCACCAATTCCCACACCTCGACGTCGTCTACTTTCAAACCTCCTCAAGTAAAGAAGCTGCAGTCCTCGCCAAAGAAGTTCCAAAACACCTCTACCATGATGCAACAATCCTCGTAACCTTCTCAACTTTTCCAGAGCCCTCCGAAGCTCCTAATCTTCAATTCATCCACCTCGTCTCCGCAGGAAGCAATCAAATCCAAAATACCAAGATATACAAAGATACGGATATCATCATTACGACGAGCTCAGGTATTCATGGCCCACAGATTGCGGAATGGGTTATTATGACGGGATTGGTCAGGAGTCATGGGTACAATGAATTGAGGGAGTTGCAGAAGAAACATCAATGGGGACATTCGAATAATGATGGACAGTATAACAGTGTGAGAGATTGGGTGGGGAGAAGGATTGGCATTCTGGGGTATGGGAGTATCGGGAGACAGGTTGGAAGGGTTGCGAATGCTCTGGGGATCGAGGTGCTTGCGTATACTGCTACGCCTAAAGATTCTGATGAGAAGAAGAGGGATAATGGATTTGTGGTGCCCGGGACCGGGGATTTGGAGGGGAAGATTCCAACACAATGGTTCTCAGGACTAGAGAAGGAGAACTTGCATGAATTCTTGAAACAGGACTTGGATTGGTTGTTGGTTTCTGTTCCCTTGACTGAACAGACGAGACATTTTCTGGGCAAGGAGGAGTTTGGGGTGTTGAGTCAGGGAGGTAAGAGGCCGGCTTTTATCACGAACATTGCTAGGGGCCCGATCATAAATCAGAGCGACTTGATTGAGGCTTTGAAGGATAGGACATTGGCTGGTGCGGCGCTTGATGTTACCGATCCTGAGCCGCTGCCGAGTGATAGTGAGCTTTGGGATTTGGAGAATGTGATTGTTACGCCGCATGTCAGTGGGAATGGGGTTGCGTATACGGAGAGAACGTTTAAAGTGTTAGAGATGAATTTGCGGCATAGGGAGAAGGGCGAGAGATTGATTAATGTTGTAAGGAGGGAGAGGGGGTATTAGGCTTAATAGCTCACACTCGAATAAAGGTATTATGCACAAATCAACCTGACCTGAGCTCCAGGGATCGACTACTGCGGTTCCTCATCCTTGAACTTCTCCATCAGCGCATCGACATCAAACCCACAAACCTCTGCTTTCGCCACAATCGCCTTCGCCTTACCAACAACCGGCACATCAATCATCTTTCCATCCAAAGTCCAAGCCCCTCTCCCTTGCGCATCAGCTTTCCGATCACAAAGCACAACCCTAACAGCCCACTCCGTCTCCTTCTCGCTCGGACTATAAACCTCCTGCACAACTTTCACCTGATCCGGATGAATACATTGTTTTCCATTAAACCCAAACCTCTTCCCATTCTCACATTCCTCCTGTAATTGTTTCCTCCCTTCCTCACCCCTGAACGTCGTAGACACAAGATCCAGCGCGGAAGGGAGATTATGTGCTCGAGCTGCCGTCACAATCGCGGAGCGCGCGTACATGAATTCATGCAGACTCGGTGTTCGGGTGAGAGACAAATCCATTGCGAAATCTTCGGCCGCGAAAGTCAGACCCGACAAGAAAGGCGAGGATTTGCAAATCGTGTTCAGATCCATCACGCTTCTTGCACTTTCCACCAACGCCACAATCTTGATCGGATTTGTGCTTTCGGTCCGATGACGTTCTGGCAATAATTGTTTCAGTACGTCTGTGACGAAATGCAGATCTTTGGGTGCATCGACTTTAGGGACGACAATACAGTCCAAATTTTTGCCTTTGAGGATTGTGGTCAGGTCGTCTAATGCGTAGCCTGAGTCTACTGCGTTGATTCGGACGGCTTGTTCCCGGATTCCTGGGGCTCGGTCACGGTTTAGGATTTCTAGAACATTGGTGCGGCCTTCGGGTTTTTTGCTGGGCGTTACGGAGTCTTCCAGGTCGTAGCAGATTGAGTCTATTGCTTGTATGGAGCGGGATTTTTCGAGGAATCGCATTGAGGAGCCCGGAACTGGGAGGTCTGTCAGTCTTGATCGTTCTTGAATTGAACGGCTGATCTTGTTCTGCTTCTTCGTTCACAGGCATGGATCAAGACATACCATATAGCTGTGCTCGCCGGATGGCTTGCTTCGCTGCTGCCGACGCTGCCATAGTTGTTGGTGCTGTTTTCACTCTGCTGAAATTGGTTCCAAGACTCCCCAGACGGAGCAATTGAGGTTGTGTTACTTTCTTAGATCAATGCAATGAAGAGATGATGCTGTCCGTGAGTTGCGAGCAGTCGTTCGCTCCGTCATCGCCCCGGGAATAAACTTTCTGTACTACCCGCGGAAACCAAGTGAAATGAGGAGGCTGGGTCTGGGGGTGCCAAGAGCTTAAGGGTTCATGCATATGCTCAGTGTTGACTTCTTCCTTCACTTGCTCAACCGACTCTTTTCAATGTCTCACGGCTGTCTAAGGTTGACTTCTCGATGGCCGGATAGACGCATTTACATTATTAAGGAAGATAGAATAGGCGATGGCCAAGATCGCGATCTTGGGTAGCGTCTACTAAAATAGTTATAACGGACTCTAGAGCCTTATAGGATTCTCTATCTCTAATTAGACGAAAAACTAGGTATATATATACTTATATAATTGTATTATACGTGTTCTACAATAGAGTTACTAGTTTCCATAGCGGCACTAATTAACCCTAACGCTTCCTAAATAACCTCCTATATAGACTACTATATATCCTTTGTTTTTCGTCTAATCTAGTTCTATTAGATTTTGTAGAGGCTATATAATCTATTAGGAGAATAGGTAGAATACGAATAGCGATTATACTCTTTATATATAGAAATCTTAAAATCCGCTATATCTTATTACTATATAATTATAAAAAGAACCTTATTCTTTAATTTCAAGTAATATCGAGTACTCTACCGAGCTATAGCCTTATAGAAGTACTAAAATCGCGTATCGTAGTCTATATAATCTATCTACCGGATTCGACCTACCTATACTATAGTCCTACCTAACGCCTT
>LFZO01000950.1:0-17640 GCA_001578225.1 Pseudocercospora musae
AGGCCCCTTTCTAGTTAAGCTTTTCCTCTAGTTCCTATTCCTAATTAGCCTAGACATTTAGCTCAACCTATACTAGGAAGTAGTCTAATGATTCTTCTAGTTCCTAGTTAACCCTACATCTTGTAATCCTATTCCTAATCTAATATAATACAAAGTATAGGTCTAGTATACTACTACTTCCTCTTACCTTCTAAGTAACTAATCCCTTTAGGGTAATAATTTCTATTCCTTCCCTCTTTAATATATTAATTAGCCTTCCTATTAGGAAGTAGTAAGCTAGGGTAAAGTCTAAGCCCTAGAGGGGGTAGTAGAGATTGAAATCTCTAAGTAGGACTTAGTAGGTATTCCCCTAGATAACCCTAGGTATTCTTTCTAGGGTTTTTAGTTAAGTACTGCTTCTTGAGTCTAGTAGTAGGTTGTATATGTAGTAGACTTGGAGTATACCTTAGGATGTTTCTACTTAAACTAATGTTAGGTCCCTATCCTCCTATAGTATAGCCTACTAGGTTTCTATAGCTATCTCCTTCCTAATGTAGATGTATGTCCTTAGGGCTCCTTAGTTGTAGATAACTAGGTAGTATCTTGGGTCTTTAATAGTTACTAGTCTCTTTATATATAGGTTAAGCTAGGGCTCTTGGATTGTAATAATGTAATATTTTTTTAGGTTTAGTACTTAAAGGAAGCTCCTCTATACTTTGTCTTTACTCTTATTAACATTGTACTATATAATGTTTAGTAATGTTGTAATGTTTATTAGGTTTTATCTATATTATTTCCTTATAAGTTTTCCTTTAGTCTTTCCTTACTTTAGACTAATATTTGACTAAGCTTCTTCTACCCTACTTCCTTTCCTATAATGTCGAGGTATCTTAGTCTCCCTAGTTACTAGTAGCTCTCTAGTACTAGTAAGGCCCTAAATAAGAACCTATTATCTTGTCTTAACCTCTTTTATAGTACCTAGCTAGGTTACCTCTATACCTAGCTACCCTAGCTTGTTGTATATCTTGTTAGTATATTAATTCTAGCTTCCTTTGCCTTCCTAGCTACCTATATTCTTACTAAGCATTCCTTTGCCTAAGAGGGGTATCTTTTAGTATAGTATACATATCTTGCTTCTCCCTTATATACTTTGTATTCTTTAACCTAGTAATCCCCTATATAATAGGAGTAGGTATTAGTTGTTTTTGTATACTTAGCTACTAAGTATCTATAGTGCTAATATTTGAAGCACTACATTATCCTATAGTTGCTTCTATATACCTCTATTTCTAATCTTTTAAAGTCCTAGAATAGTCCTCGGTTTAGTACTATATTAGCTTGCTCTATACTCCCTACCTAAATAATTAGGGAGGACTGCTTCTTAGTCTCTTCGATTTTCCTTTTAATCTATACTACCTTTATAATCTTTAGGCCTAGGTATGTAGCTTAGTTTTGTCTCTATAGGTTCCTAATATCCTATTCTTCCTTAAAGCTCCTTATTATACTATAGGCTATAATTATGAATTGCTATTAGGAGACCTTCGCAGTTTTCCCTTTCTTAGTTATCTATTCTTTTTGTGTTTCTAGCTTCTTTTTGTCCTACTCCTAGGCTATAAATAGCTTGATTACCCCTTTCCCTTCGTTCCTAGCCCTAATAACCTCCTTAACTATAATTCTTTCTATAATCTCTTTCCCTAAGAGTGCTTAGATTTCCTTTTTCTCCTATAGGTCTATAATGTAGACTCTAACTACTATCCTTAGGGGTTTTAGCGCCTCCTAGCTAGCTACTACTACCTAGGTATAGTAGTTTAGGCTTGTCTCTTATTGTTTCTTCGCGATCTTTGCTACTACTATATTAGCTACCTTTGTAATTATGTAGCCTACTTGATTGTAGATTGCTTTTAGTCCTCTAAGGAGTTCTAAGATCATTATCCTATATGCCCTCTCTAGGGTTTTTCTATCTTCCGCCTTTAGTACCTCCTCTACCCTAGTACATAGTACTTTCTATTCGTCCTCCCTCCCTTCCTAACTGTTTTCCCTTCGTCTCTAGTTGTTCGCTACTATCTCTTTCCTTAAGCAGTCTATATAAGACTTAGAATTCTAGTATAGAGTTAATAGATTTAGGAAATCGCCTATTTTCGCGATATCTCCTAGTATTATAAGCGTACTAGGAAGTGTTATAGACTATAGACGCGTTCTAAGGATAGTAGTATAGTAGTTATCTATACTCGAAATTTCCTAGCTTAGTACTACTTAAAGAAACATAGAGAGATAGACCTCGACTAACTAAACTAACTTAGCTTCCCTATATTTCCTAGCCTAAATTTGTATACTTATATAATCTAGAACTAGCTCCTATTAGCTAATTAGATATACTTCTAATAGTGTATAGGGAGTAGGCCTAGCCTATATACTATATATTTATTAAGGGCCTCTTTAGAGGAGTAGGAATATCCTACTAGGCTCTATCTTACTATATCTACTATTCTATAGTCCTAAAAATAAACTAGTTATAATCCTTTAACTATATAGGTAAGGCCTCGCTAGTTATTCTAGCATAACTAAGCCTATTATAGTTAGATATAGGATATTACTAGTTAGATCTAGGAATAGTCTAGAGTATATTTAATTTAGTTAGTAATATAGGTAGTACCTTAGTACTACTAAAAACTTTATTTATTTGTTTTTAATATTAAAAGTAATATATTTTTAAATAATAAATATTAATTAAAGGAAGACAAGAATTATACTACTATAATTCCGAGATTTAGTACTATAGGGTATAAAATTTTAGTCTAAATCGATCCTTATATTTAGTAGATATTAGCTAGCGTTAGCTCGATATATATTAATTGAAATTCTAAATAATATTAGTCTAATTAGCCTAAAAGCTCTACTACTAAAATAGCGAGAGTCGGTTCTATAGAACGTAAAATTATAGTTAGAATCGCTCCTTATATTAGTAGATATTAGCTAGCGTTAGCTTAATATATATTAATTAGGCTAGCGAAGGAGAGTACCTATACGGGGTACTAGCTACGAACCTAGAGGCGACGACGTTGTCGTCGTCGTCGATAGAGCTAAATCTCTTCTACCTAAAGTAATCCTAAGAGTAGGCGCCTAGGTAAAAGGAGTCTAGCTCTAAGGCGACTAGCTATTTAGAAAACTATTTAGCTACCTATCGAGCCTAGCATACCTACAACTATTATAAGAACTAATACCGAGTCGATAGGCTAACCTTTCTAGGGAGGGAATCTATCCTAGGGAAAGGAACTAGAGTAGTAACCTAGGACTAATTACCCCGAAGAGAAGGGAGGAATAACTAAAGAGGAGGTTTTAAAGATTACTAAAAGGAGAAGGATATATAGAGGATAAAGTACTTAGTAAACCCTATAGCCTATAGCCCCTAGGGGAGTATAGCCCTAGACTTGCTCCCTAGGCCCTAGCTCCTATAGGGATAATAATAATGTTAGTTCTAAAGGCTAGGTATCTAATACAAACTACTCCTTATACTATGTATAAGGTAGCCTATAAAGAATACCTAAGTATAGAAGCTAATATAGGGAGTCTAATTTCTAGCAATATAGGTTACGTAACTAGATACTAAGTTAGGATAGGGATAGTTTATAGTTAGTAGAGAGCTAATATAGAAGTTAACTAGAAAGTAGGAGGAATAATAAAGATCTATATTAAAAGGGAAGGGAGGAAGGGGAGGAAAGGGATAGGGATACTACCCTATCTCCTAAACTAGACATCCCTCCTACCTAGTTTAAAGCTATATAGGAATAAGTTAAGGAAAAGGATATTAAACTAGAGGAGGTAGACATAATCTAGTTAAGGCGATAGAGATATAGAGACCTCTTAATATTTAAAAGACTAGTATAAACAAGGGTAGGGCTTAGTATCCCTAACTATATAATAGAGCGTAGAGGTTTTTAATACTATAAAAAACCGGTAGGGGCTTTAAGGAAGTAAGGAAGGTAGAGTAAAGGGCTTTTTCCCTCCTAAGGAATAAACAAAGGATAGCTACTTATCTAGTAGTTAGAATAGTATAGTAATATAATTACTATCTATATATTAATTAGAATCTTAATAAATATTAGTCTAATTAGCCTAAAGGTTATATTACTAAAAACGCGAGAGTTAGTTCTATAGAACGTAAAACTATAGTTATAATCGCTCCTTATATTATTAGGTATTAGCTAGTATTACCTCGATATATATTAATTAGAATCTTAATTAATATTAGTCTAATTAGCCTAAAAATTATATTACCGAAATTACGAGAGTCGGTTCTATAGAAGTTAAGATTTAAGTTAGAATAGATAAAGCTTTAATAAGGATTAAAAGACTAATACTAGTAGAGAGCCTCCCTATTAGAATTCTCTCTAAAATTATAATATTTCTCTCCTTTAATAACGCTACTAATATACATTCTTTACTCCCTTAGAGTATATATAGAATTATATTCCTTACTAAACTAATAACTAGTTCCTAAGTAGAATTCTCTCTAAAATCATAATATTTCCCTCCTCTATATATACTACTAGTATATATTCCTTACTCCTTAATACTCTAGATAAAATTATTTTCCTCGTTAAATCCTAGTTCTAGTATAGAACTACTTCCTCCTATTCTACTAGCTATAAGATACTCTTCTAGGGAGTCTCCTTAACGTATCCTTAGGAATAGTCTTCGCTTTAGTAGTAGTATAGAACTAGACTCTAGTAATCTAAGAGAGGAGACTAACGACTATAAGCCTCCCTATAGTTTATCCTATCTAATAACCTCTCTAAGTATACCCCTCTACCTAGTATCCTAAAAAGCTATCCTATTTAGAGATAGAAATTAAATAGGAGTAAATTAACTATTATATATAAGATAGAGGAGGTCCTCTTACTTTGTAAAGTACGTATAGTTCTAAGTAAACTAAAGATAGTATTCTAGGTATAGAGAGTCTTAAGGCTAGCTAGATTAAGAGATAGAAGTTCTTTCGTCTATTCTACCTAGTCTAGATCTCTATCTTTCGTAAACTTAAATCTACTAAAAGTAGTATCTAATTTTAAGAAGTCGTACTTAATAGCGAGGTCTTTATAGGCTCTAACTCTAGATAGAGCTATATAGAATACTCTAGGAGAGATCTATCTTTTCCTAAGATTAATAATAGTCTAATCTAGAATTATACCTTACGACTTATAGATTATAATCGCGTAGTAGGATACTATAGGGAACTATTTACGCTATTAAGTCTCTATAGTACTATACTATAATACGGGTTATATAAGTAGATAGATAGTAGTTAGTAAATAAATATAGTATTCTATAGAGGTCTAAGAGGAAAGGGAGGAGGATTAGGAGGTTAGGCTAGCGCTAAGCCCTACCTAAGGTACCTAGATCCTAGCTTTACTCGAGCTAATTATATACTAATTATATATAGCTTATATAGGCTTCCCTTCTAAAGGCCGCGTCCTTGTAGCCCTTTACTAGGTTCCTTACTCCTTTTACTAATTACTAATAACTTGGTACTTATAATAAGTCGTCTAATTCGCGCTAGATTAAACCTATAACTATTAGATAATATTATATCTAAACTTTACCTTCCTCGACTCTATAACAATATTCCTACTATACTATTACTATAGATAGTAAGATTAAGTAATATATTATTATAAGAGCTCGAAGCTAGTAACTAATAAGAAGTTATTACAATATAAGCGTATTTCTATCTACTATAATAGGCGAATATACAAGGTATTTGTAGCTCTACCTTAGCTTTAAGTAGTAACTTAGTAGGGAACTATTAGAATTAAAGTAAGCCTTCTAAGTAGGATCTCGAGGTTTCGTTATATCTAAAGTAACTAGGTTAGTTAGCTATCGAGTAACTAAAAACATAGTTCGTCTAGTTTCTATAGGTAATAGTAATTATAAGTCGAGTATTTATATTATTCGTAATATATTACAAAGGATTAATACTTAGAAGTAACCTCTTGTCTATAGTATAGGCCCTAGGTAGCTTTACTCTATAGTTTTACTCTAGTAATATTCCTTTCTCGTTTCTTTTTTGTTCCCTATTAGTACTATATATACTAGTCTTATCCTTTTACTAGGTAGTAGTATCGTTAGTAGATATAGCGCAAAAGGTAGGAGATACTAGTAAATACTAGAGAATGTATATATCTTGTAAGTAGTACTTAGTTACTTATCTACTTACTTCTTTATTATCGCTTATCGTTACTATAGTAGTAGATATAGGGATTTTCTCTTCGAGTTTATCGACGTAGCCTAGATCTTATTATCTAGGTACTAGTAATGTTTTATATAGTTCCCTTATAAAAGGGATATATAATAGATAGTATATAGTACTCGATTAGAACTACTCGAATTACTAAAGAAGAAAGGGAAGAAAGGTATCTAGAGAGAAGATATATACCTATAGGCTAAGATAGGCTATCCTAGCCCTTCTTAGCCTATTTCGATCCTAGATAGGCTAACTAGGCCCGTAATCGTAATATTGCTTCCCCCTCCTCTATAGGCCTACGTCCTAGAGGCTAGGAATAGAAAACTTTACTTATAGTCTATTATTATATATAAAGGATACTAACTATTACTTAAAAGACTTACTTAGGTAGTAATAACGCTATCGCTATAGCTACTATAGGGATTTAAGCTATCTAAGTCCCTTTAATTTAATCCCTTTTATAATATATATCTACTAGGTATAATCTCTACTACTACTACTACTACTACTACTTCTACGCTTAGCGCTAGTAGTAGCTAATCGTCGTTATTTCTTCTCGAGGCGATTTAGGCTAACTTAGTATAGTAGCCTTCCTTTTTCTAGTAGTAGTACCCTTTTTAGTTCTTACTAGCTATCTTTATAGTATTTTAAGTCTTCTTAGCCTATTTCGGCCTAATAGCGACCTATATAAAGTTCAATAGCAATCTATACCTCAATTGTACTAATATTATAGAGGATTATACTAGCGGAAGCTATATTATCCTTCTCGAGGCTATATACTCCTAAATCGACTTATCTAACTATAAGGAGGACCTTACTAATAAGACTAAGTACTTTAACTATCTAAAGTATACCTCTTATAGCTTAGGCTACTTCTAAGTAGGTCGTCTTAGTTCGAGATAGATCGAATATAGCTAACTAGTATCTAGATTCCTATAGAATATAAGCCTACTATTATGGTAGCTAACGGATTATACTAGAAGGCCCTAGATAACCTAACTAATAGTAAGAAGGCTAGAGAGGCCTACTAGGCTTATATAGTAGTCTATAAGAAAGTTAAGAAGTATGTATCGCCCTACGTAGAGTCGATTTATACTAACTAGGGCCCTCTAGGAAGTATCTACGTTTCGAGGATACTAGTAGCCTTTATACTTATATAGGTAAGGCTAAGTTTAATATATCTAGTCTATTTCAATCCTCTTTATCCTAGTCTATCTTAGCTAACTTTATTTAGGTCTATAGAAGGACTACGATACTATAATAAGAGAGGAGATAGAGTATAATCTAGCTACTAGAGTATATTTAGTTCCCTTTAACTTATTCTAGCCCTAGCTAACTCTATTCGATTAGATCCTAACTAAGAAGTATAAGTATATTAGAAATAGCTACGTTTCGTCCTAAAAGAAGACGAAGGGACTAGAGAGAGACTAGTAGGAGGTTATAAAGTACTTAAGTATCTACCTTTAGTTATATATGGATTAAGTTAAGGCGTTTTAGTATAGTCTAGGTTATATACCTACTAGTAAGTCCTATATAGCTCTCGTATAGCTATTAAAGGAGATACTAAGTACTAACGACCTATCTAGGGAGTTCGTAACTCCTTATAAGCTCTTTCGGAACTAGTAGATTAACGAGGATTCTTTTAGTACTTAGTAGGACCTTCTTAGATCGAGATAGTCTATTTGTTTCCTTAGTATAAGTTAAGTCTTGAGTTAGTAGTTCTAGTTACTCTTAGTTAGCTTATTTTAGGCTATTAAAGCCTTCTTAAGTAAGGAGTTAGCTAGATATACCTAAATGTATTTAACTAAGGCTAGGTATCCTCGAGTCTACTTATATAACCTAGTTTCGTCCTATCTAGACCTATCTCTATATCTATTATATATCGTTTAGATATATATTACTAAGTATAAGTATACTAGGCCTATAGTAGAAGAGGAGAGTACATTTAGTACTAAAAGGGCTTATATCTATATTACGTTACTACTCTATAGTAATATATATCCTATTAATATAAGGAGTTAATACTATCTTATACTTATATTCCTTTAGGGCCTCTTCCGGTCCTCTATCTATCTAGCGAACGCCTTAAGAGCTACCTTACTTAGGTACTCTACTAGTTCCTAGGTATTCTCTTCCTTCCTATATCCCTTCTAGGACACAAGGTATCCCTATTTCCCCTTAGGCCTCCTTTCCTTCTAGAGGATCCTTTCGACCTTGTACATATCTAGGTTACTTATCTATACCTTAGGTAGATCCTCCTAGTCCCTCTAGGTTACTTCTAGCTCGAGATAGTTCTCGAGGAGGAATATATAGAATATAGGATATATATTAAAGCCCTTAGGTAGCTTAAGGTAGTAAGCTATATCGTTAACTACCTTCTATACTCGGAAGGGCCCTATATACTTATAGTCTAGCTTCTTCGACTAGTAGACTATATCGAGGAACCTCGTATTAAGGTATAGCTAGTTACTAATAGTATAGGTTTTAGGCTTCTATCCTTTATTATACTATCGAGCCTAATATTCCTTCGCCTTCTCTAGCTAAGCCTTTAGACTATCTCGAATACCTTTTACTCTAGCTATAAGTGCCTTAGCTTAGGGTACCTTCCCCTCTATCTAGGACATTTTAGGCTATCTAGTATAGAGTAGATCCCGAACGTTATATATCTAGAAGGGCGTTATCCCTATTACTATATACTAACTATTATTATATATAAACTCGGCTAGGCTTAGGAGGTATACCTAGTTATCCTACTCGAAGTTATAGTAAATATATAAATACTACTCTATAGTCTAGTTATAGTACTCGGTTTAGCTATCTATCTAGGGATAGTAGGCGGTACTAAGGCCCCTATAGTCCCTATATAGTAGTAGAGGCTACTCTAGAACTTAGAGGTAAGAATCGGTTCCCGATTAGACGTAATAGACTATAGGATACTATATAGATAGACGACCTCCTTTAAGAAGGTATCTACTAGCTCTTAAGCTATAATTTCCTTCCGATATAGGACATAATAGGCTATCTTAGAGTACCTATCTACTATAACGAGGATACTATCGTAGGTCTAATCTAGGATAGTACTTAGAGGTAGATCTATAACGAAGTCGAGAGTTAGATCCTTCTATAGTGCCTTAGAGGATTTCTCTACGTATAGTATCCTATAGGACAAATGCCTATATAGCTTTACTTAGATATACGCCTTATAGCTACGTATATAATCCTTAATATAGTACCTAACTTTAGGCTAGTAGTATCCTCTTCGTACTAGCTTTAGGATCTTCTCGAAGCTAAAGTATCCTAATATAGGATTGTTATAGTAGAGCTATAGCATTTCTAGGCGAAGTAGGCCTACTAGTATATATATTGTATCCTAGTAGAAGAGGAATCCTTAGGATTCCTTCTATTATACTAGCTATAGCTATTATAACTTATCTCTACTCTAGAGAGCTATCTTAACCTTAATCGCCTTAGTATTAGTCTCTAGTACTATCTAAATAGTATTTATAAGGCTATTCTATACTTCCCTAACCTTAGCTATCCTAGCGAGGTAGACGAAGGACTTGCTATATCCTTCTAGTCCTCGTTATACTAAGGCAATCCTTATCGATCTATCTTAGGGCTCCCTATCTATAAGTTGCCTCTATAGCCTCTTAAGGGAAGTATAGAGGTCCTCCTCGTTTAGCTAATAACTAGAGTAGTTAATATTTATATAGTTAGGATACCTACTAGTCCTATTAGCTATCCTATTTTCCCTTCCTAGATAGTACAAGATATAGAAGTCGAATATAGCGAGCTACTTAGCCTAGTAGACTTGCTACCTCGTAAGCTCCTTAGTTATTATATACTATCTAAGGTTATTATAGTCTATAATAACCTCTACTTGATACTATACTTCCTCTAAGTAGTAACGCTAGTACTTAAAGTACTCGACTATCCCTAGTATCTTACTATTATAGATATTATAGTTCTTTTCTATACTATTTATCTTCTATAAGAAGAAGGTAACTAGGAACTAGTATATGTTTTCCTCGTACTTATACTACTATATTATAACGCCTAATATAGTATAGGTCGAGATATCTATTTCGATCCTAATTAGCTAGGATAGGTCGAAGTGTTTTAATACTAGGACTATATAGAATACCTCCTTAAGCTAGTCAAATACTAATCTCGCTTCTATATCTAAGGAGAGCTACTATAACTCTTCCTTACGTTATCTTCGCCTATCCTTCGCTATATTAGGTCCTCGTTCTATTAACTAATTTAGTAGGACTACTATTTAGGAGAAGTGCCTAATAAAATACTAGTAGTAGTTAGTAAACCTAATAAAGATATATATATTCCTTATACTTCTTAGCTTAGGCTACTCCCTAACTATCGTTATCCTTTCTAGCTCTATTTCGACCCTATTTAGGATAATTATATAGCTAAGGATTCTAATCCGGTCCCTACTAAACTTATACTTACTAAGTTTCGTATATAGCTTATAGTATTAGAGCCTCTTAAGGATTATAGTAATATACTAGATATATTCCTCTAGGTTCTAGGAGTATATTAGGATCTCGTCTAGGTAGACGACGTAGATTATATCTACTAGGTCTAACAAGGTACTAAGGATATAGCTCTAGAATACTACTAGGGCGTTTATAAGCCTAAATAGTATTATAGTATACTCGAAGTATCTATATCTTATTTAGAAGGTAGTCTTCTACTCGTTCCCTTACTTAATATAGATCTTATAGTAGGTATCTCGGATATTAAGCTTTATAAAGACCCGAGCCTTAGCAAGATAGTCTAAAGACTCCTATATAAGGAACAAGGAATATCGATTCTTTACTATAATAGTATTTAATCCCTAGTAGTCGATATATAGTTAGAGGCTACTATCTTTCTTTTTAGTAAAGAGAATACTAGTATCTACTAGGGACTTTAATAGGCGGATCTAGTCCTTCTTGAGGTATTTATCGAGGTATTTCCTTAGGACTACTAATTTAGTCTCTAGGAGGTTATATAATAGATTATAAGGAGGAGTTATATTCTCTACTAAATCGATAGATAGCTCGTAGGGACTATAATTAGAAAGTAGGAACGCGTCTTCCTTCTCGAATATTCTATAGAGATGTTTATACTCTAGTAGGAGGCTATCTAGATTATCGTAGTCTATCTTAACTATCGATATTATAAAGAGATACGTATCCTTATCTAATATAGTTTTAGAGAAGTTAGAAAGGCCTAGTATAGTATAGGTATATTATTTACGAGTTCCCTTACTCCTCTAGATAGCTATCTTAGCTATAAAGTTAATTAAAGGATTCTACTATTGTAACTAGGATATGCCTAGTATAACGTCGAAGCTATAGATCCTTCCTATAGCGAAATTGTCTATATAGCCTTACTACTAACTACTCGTATCTAATACTTCGTAGATTATATAGTATTTGCTACTTATAGCTAGTAACTAGCTATTAAGGATCTTATACTACTTAGTATCTCTATTACTTAGAATAAGGCTAGCCTCCTTAGCTACTATACTATCTAAGATATTAGCCTAGGAGCTATAATCGATAAGTCCTTTAAGTATCTAGGAGTTCTCGTCCTATTATAGCTTAATATCTAGTTAGATTAACTAAAACTAGTCCTAGTCAATCTGTCTTAGTCTACTAGGCTCTATACTCCTCCTCTATTCCTTAGTATAAATAACCTAGCCTACTATAGCTAGGAGGACTACTAGGTAGGTTTGTCTTTTCCTAATTCTAGATTATAGATAGGGTATTAGGGCCTTTTATAGCCTATCTCGCTATAGTACTAGTACTAGGGAACTTCTTAGTCCTTCTTAGACCTATTATAGGTATTCTAGTACCTCTATAGAAAGCTCTAACCTTTCGTCCTTTAGCTATAGCCTCTAGAGTTTCTAGGTAGCTTATCGAATACTAAGCTAGTAGTACTATTATCTTAAGTCGGAGTAACTACGCTTCTTATTATCCTAGTCTTTATTCCTATAGGACCTATACTCGTTCTCTAGTAAGTAGTAGTAGGTATTTGCTACCTATTCTACTTCGATTAAGGTCTAGAAGTACTATTAGTCTACCTTAATATAGTATCGGATCCTCTTATCTATAGCTATAACGAAGTCGTATATTATATAGTTCTAATAATTCTCTTCGACCTTATCCTATTAGATCTTTATATAGTCTAGTAGCTTAGATATAATACAACTATCCTAGTTGGCCTATTTTAGCCTATCTAGGGCTAATTAGTAGCGTTCCTCCTTCGTTCCTATAGAGTCTAGTATTACCTACTTTTTTTTTCCCTAGATATACTCCTCTAGGTCTAAATAACTAGTATATCGTTTCTATTTAACTTGCTATTTCCTCTCTATCTATTCCTTAGCTAGGTCTACCTTTATTTCTTCTAAGAAATAGATATAAGGGGCCTACCTAAAGATATAGTTATAGTCTCTAACCTATTAGTCGTAGTCTATATATCCTTTGCCCTCGAATATATAGAGGTTCCTTATCTTAGGAATAGCTAACTCTATAGGTATAGAGGATAGTCTAGTAGGAGTTACGTTTAGCTAGATATCTCTTTAGTCTATAAGGAGGAAGGCTTCCTAAGCTATATCGGCTATCCTTTTCCTAAGATAGGCTAATTCGAGACGCTACTTAGCCTATTTAGCTTGTTCTTCCTTATACTAGAGCTAGACTACTAGGGCCTTATTGTCTAGGTCTTCTTTAGTATTATCCTATTCCTCGTCGCTATCGATAGTATCTCCTAGTAAGTCGTTAGCTAGGATAGAGGAATTATTGTCCCATTCGGTATTAGGAAAGTTTTCCTAGTTATTATTCTAGCTAACTAGGTTCGATACTAAGGCCTTTACTTTCTTCTATACTATTTTAAGTACTATATAGTACACTTTTAGAAGAGTAATTCGTATATAAAAGGAATATATAATACGTAGTATATAGTACTCGATTAGAACTACTCGAATTCCTAAAGAAGAAAGGGAAGGAAGGTATCTAGAGAGAAGATATATACCTATAGGCTAAGATAGGCTATCCTAGCCCTTCTTGGCCTATTTCGACCCTAGATAGGCTAACTAGGCCTATAATCGTAATATCCCTAGTCTTCTTCTTATTCCTTTTAGTAGTCTAATACTTATCTAATAACTTACTTATATCCTTAAAAGACTTCTTACTTTCCTATAAGTCCTATTTAGGTAAATATTCCTACTATTGTAATAAGTACTTCCTCTACCTATTCCTTGTTCTATCCTTTAGAATATACTTAATCTACTATATCTCTTTACTATTACTTAGTACTTCTTTAGCCTTAGTAGATACTTTATTATTCTTGTAGAGATTACCTAGTTTAAGAAGGGATAGATAGAAGGTATTATAGATTGTATAGGCTAATAGTAGCTATAATTAGTATACTTATATAGTACTACCTTTAACTTCTTATATATAGAATAGGCTAATATATCTCGGTATAAGCTTTAGGTACGATTTGCTATCTAGTTTGTATATATATAGGTTTTTTATATTTAGTATAACTATATTGCCCTACTTAAATGTTATTAGTATATAGTACTTATTATAATATGTCTTCTAGTATACTTATACTTTTACTAAGTTGTTAGCTATTTTCTTCTATATATTATATATTATTTAGACGCGTTTAATTACTACTAGTATCTCTAGTACTTAATAGGCTTTCCTTTCCTTATACTTGTCCTTAAGCGTTAATAAATCTTCTAATATACTAGGGTTTCGACCTATTATTACTTAGTATAGTAAGACCTTAGTAGATAATTATATACTATTATTGTATACAAACTCGGTAGCTAGTAGGAGGTTAACCTAGTTATCTAGATCGTTAACAATATAACTACGTAGGTATTGCTATAATATAGTATTATATTACTCTATTTAGCTATTAGTTTATAGATAGAAGATAGTCGATAAGCGATGTTTAAGTCTTATTTATAGGCATATCTTACTCTAATAGTAATAGGTTAACGTCGATCTATAGTCTAATACTATACTCTTAGATATATCCTAATAGGTATAGAAGATATTATTCTATAGTACTTCTACTATATCGATAGCTATCTAGTCATTTCGTATAGATATATAGATAGATAGTAATTATATTACTATACTATTCTAACTACTAGACAAGTAGCTATCTCTAGTATTCCTTAGGAGGGAAAAAGCCCTTTACTCTACCTTCCTAACTTCCTTAAAGTCCCTACCGGTTTTGTATAGCGTTAAAAACCTCTACGTTCTATTATACTATTAGGGATACTAAGCCCTACCCTTAGTTATACTAGTCTTTTAAATATTAAGAGGTTCCCTATATCTCTATTACCTTAACTAGATTATGTCTACTTCCTCTAGTTTAGTATCCTTTATTAACTTGTTCCTTTATAGCTTTTAAACTAGGTAGGAGAGCTATCTAGTTTAGGGAATAGGATAGTATCCCTATCCCTTTCCTCCCTTTCCTCCCTTCCCTTTAAATATAGGTTATTATTATTCCTCCTATTTTCTAGTTAACTTCTACTATAGCTCTCTACTAAGCTATAAACTATCCCTATCCTTACTTAGTATCTAGTTATATAACCTATACTACTAGAAATTAGATTTCCTATATTAGCCTCTATACTTAGGTATTCTTTATAGGCTACCTTATATATAGTATAAGGAGTAATTTATATTAGATACCTAGCCTTTAGAACTAGTATTAGTGCCCCTAAGGTAAAAGCTAGGGCCTAGGAGGCGAATCTAGGGCTATACTCCCCTAGGGGCTATAGGCTATAGGGTTTACTAAGTACTTTATCCTCTATATTCCCTCCTCCTTCTAGTAGTCTTTCAAATCTCCTCTTTAGTTATTCCTCCCTTCTCTTTAGGACAATTAGTCCTAGGTTACTACTCTAGTTCCTTATCCCTAGGATAGATTCCCTCCCTAGAAAGGTTAGCCTATCGACTCGGTATTAGTTCTTATAGATAGTTATAGCTACGCTAGGCTCGATAGGTAGCCGCTAGTTTTCTAATAAGCTATAGTCGTCTTAGAGCTAGACTCCTTTTATCTAGGTACTCGCTCTTAGAATCGCTCTAGGTAGGAGAGATTTAGCTCTATCGATAATAATAATAACGTCGTCGCCTCTAGGTTCGTAGCTAGTACTACGTATAGGTACTCCCCTTCGCTAGCCTATATAGATGTATATCGTATATACTTAGTAAAGTAGTTAACGATAACTAGTATAGTATCGAAGATATCCTTACTACCTTTACGCTTCGTAGATAGAAGGTATATAATAAAGTCTAATATAAGCTCTATAAATAGTTTACTTAGAATAGGAAGTAAGGATAACTCGCTATAAGGTAGGCGTCTTAGCGCTCTATTACGCTAATAGATATTATAGATATCGATATATTCTTTTATATCCTATATACTATTCGGCTAGTAGTATATATACGATAGTAGCTCGTATAACCTCTCTATACTATAGTATCTAGTAAGCTTACTATTATAGTATTACTTAATAATCTCTCGTTAGATCGAATACTTAGTAGGGATATAGAGTCTATCTTTATATTATAAGTACCTATCGGTATTAATCGACTAACTCTTGCTAGATCTCGTCTTCCTCCTATTTGTAAGCTTATTAATAAGCTCGATAGTAAAGGCGTCCCTTTACTAAGTATATAATAGCTTAGTTATAAACGATTAACTATAACCTTATACAAGTTCGCTTAATAGTATCCTCGCTACTTTACGTAGTATATTCTATATATATCTAGTAGCGCTAGTAGCTAGATTATCTAGATTATCTTTAATAGTACTATCGCTATAAATAGTAATATCTACTATAGAGTTATTATAGCTCGAGTAATCGACGTCCTTCTTAACGTATACTAGAAGTATAATAAGGATAGCTATCTATCTATTATTAGTATTGATTCTAGAGGTCTACTTATCCTACTATTACTATATAGTAATATCTATAGTAATCTTATACTATAGGGTAGGAAACAATATATTAATAGACTAGGTCTCGCTACTATAATTAGGTCGCCTTAATAGGCTATTAGTAGGATTATTAACTCCTACCTAATATAGTATATTAAAGTTAAACCTAGCAAGATAGATAGCCTATCGTACCTATCTACCTATAACCTTCGTAATCTTCGTAATACTATAGAGGTTATTGTAATCGATATATACTTATATTATATACTATATACTATCGAGGTAATACTACTAGTACTTAAATACTTCTATAATTACTAATAATTCTTACTCGTATATCTCGTATTAGGTCTCTATACTAAGTATCTTGCGTAAGAAGAAGGTAACTAGATACTAGTAGTTATCGGTAGTAGACTATTATGATATAATAGTAGATATAGTAAACTATAAAGCGTTAGATTTAATACAAACTAGTTTGTTAGATACGAAGTAATAGAGTAGTAGTATATTAGTAAACTATTGCTTTAAGTTATTAAATATAGCTTATATCTTATTAGTCTACTTAAGAATTCTAGAAGGATTAGACTTAGTCTTTATAAGATTAGTAAGTAGCGATATAAGCTATATATATCCTTTAATAAATCGTTAATAGAAGTTAGTAAATCCTAGAAACGATTAGAGTTCCTTAATAGTCGTAGGGGTTAGCTATTTAGTTATAGATTGAACGCAATTAGGGTCTACTTTAATACCTTTAGTCGATATAATAGAACCTAGGAAGGATACCTCCTTTACTATAAAGGTATACTTAGAAGGCTTATAGTATAAGCCGTATATTCGTAAGCGATTAAGAACCTTCTATATCGCTATCTAATACTCTATAATGTCTATTAAATATATATAGATTAGTATATCGTCGAGGTAGACTATATAGAGGTAATCTAGTAGGCTAGATAGGACCTAGTTAATATAGGACTAGAATATAGTAGAGGTATTAGCTAGTCTAAATAGTATAACTAGGTATTCGAAGTAACTATAGTAGGTATAGAATATAGTCTTCTACTTATCGCCCTTATAGATACGAATACGATAATAGGCGTCCTTTAAATCTAGTATAGTATAAAAGCAAGTACTAGATAACTAGTCTAGTATCTCGTTAATTAACGAAAGTAGATACTAGTTCTTAATAGTAACGGAGTTAAGCCCTCGATAGTTAATATATAGACGTAGGCTAGTAGTAGTAAATTCTTGCATTACTATACTATTCTAACTACTAGACAAGTAGCTATCTCTATCTATTCTTAAAGGTAAAAGCCCTTTGCCTATAGCCTCCGGTACAAAATCCTTTATCTCCTTCCTACTTTGTAGTATTCTATCCCTACTATTAGTATCTATTTAGGCTATAGGATATAGAGAGGATCTCTATAGCTCCTTCCTCTTACTAGGCTCCTATT
>LFZO01000951.1:0-15078 GCA_001578225.1 Pseudocercospora musae
CTCTCGAGTTTCTTAATAGCAATTACCCCTAGGTCTTTTAGCCCCTAAAGTATTTCCTAGTTAGTAAGGCCTTTTATCTTTTCTTGCTCTTCTTTCTAGCTAACCCTTATTGTAATTATGTGACTTTCAAGGGGGATTCTCTATATACTTAGTATAGCTAGCTAGCCTTAGGAGGTAGCCTATGCCTATGTTCTCGGTTCGGGTGTTTTCGTTGTAGTTTAGAGGTTCTATAGATAGGTTTAGAGGGTGTTTGTAGTGTCGGCGTCTTTTAGTTAGTATAGGAGCTAGGTCTAGGCCCGCTAGAGGAGGGAGAGGAGGGATAGGAAGTCTAGGGCCTAGGGAGCATCTAGTGCCTTTTAGATATCGTCTATTAGGGTCTATAGGTTCTTTTAGATGTTTCTATTCGTTTTTAGCTAGTTAGGCTATTCTTTCGGGCCTTTAGGGCCCGATTTAGGTATTAGTTAGCCTTTGGTCTAGCTTTGGGGTAGAGGCTAGATCCCTCCCTCCCTCTATCTTTCCTCGGGTCTACCGTCGCGGTATTGTTTCTAGAGAGGTGTGTTCGTATCTCCTACTCTCGTAGGCGCTAGCGCCTTAGCCTAGGAGTTAGATATTCTAAAGAACTATATAGAATAGTACTTCTTATTATATTAGGAATATAGTCTCGAATCGCCGATAGTTCCTACTTCTTATATAGCTAGCTATATAGCTAGCCGTATAGCTAGCTATAACTAATTATCTTTTAGAAAACGTACTATAGTAGATTAAGACTATATAAATATCTACCGACCTTATAATCCTATAAGCGCTATTCTAGAGACTAATTAAATAGTTAATCTACGATACTAGTATTACTAGCGCTAGCTAGTTCCGTATTTAGTTTAATACTATCGAGATATTGCGTAAGGCCTCTAAAGTATACCTTATAACTTTCTTCGAGTATATATTACTCCCTAACGTCCTTAATATATACTAACTCTAGATAGCTATTAACCTACTAGCCGTCTATACTAAGCGTATTACTATTTAGTAGAAGGATATTATTATACTAAGTTTGCTTCTAAAGGGCTATAGTATCTTTATTAGAGATATAGACTTTAGTAAGAATCTATATAAGAACTATCGTACGTAATAAAGGAACGGAAGGATAGCTATTAGCGCTATACTATAGAAAGAAATAACTACTCTATCCTTAAGGACTACGATACTAGTAGTATATATAGAAGAAATAACTAGTTTATCCTTTAGGACTACGATAATAGTAGTATCTATAAATAACAATATATTCTCTATCTCGATATTTCGCAATTTCCGCTTTTCTAATATTTCTATTATTCGCTATAAACCTATTAAATTTTTAGGTTTAAACCTAGACAAACTTCCGGTTCCCTAAGATTAGATCTAGATAAATAGGTTAGGTTCGGTTTTAAACCCGAACCTAATCCGAACTAACCTACTAGGACGTCTATTCTACGATTAGACGTAGACTCGGATTAATCCTAAAGGAAGGGTACTCCTATAGCTTATATAGAATAGTCCTAATTTTCAATAGTAGTACGATCTTAGGATTAATATAGCTAAGGTACGTAAAGTCGTATACTAGTACCGCCTCCCTATTATATAGTAGCTTCTCTAGGAGGTACCTCTCTATTAGTATAAGCTCTAGACCGGTACGAATATTAGTAAGCCGCTCTACTATTAGCCTCGTCCTACGCTTAATCGTAGAGAACTTCTTTATAATATATTTCTAGTTATAGGGCCCTATTCCTAGCGGAAGAGCTACTTCTCGGTCTAGGTAGTCCTATCTCTAGTTCGGATTACTACTAGGACTAGATCTATCTATTATATATATACTACCTTTAACCGGTTTAACCTTATTAGCTATCCGCTTATATAGGGTATAAACGTCTACCGAGGACTAAGTAGGTAGAGGTAACTACTCCCTTTAGCGCCCGCTTCGAAGGTTAGTATAATAGAATAGAGTATATACTTCTTCCGACGTATTATCTCTATCGTCGAGGCGCTCGATATATAGCTCGTAGTCCCTTCCTAGAATATTGCTAAATATATTACTATAATAACCTTTAGGGGAGTTATTAGCGAGTACTCTCGATTAGCTATAGAAAGCTTCCGAGTCTTAGTATATAGTCCGAAAGACCTCGATTCCTAAGTTATTGTTTTCTAAGTCGCTATTTCCTAAGTTACTATTATTACCTAGTAGTTCGTCTAGTAGGTCCTAAGGTACTTAATTAGTAGGACGCTAATCTATTTAGTATTACTAATCTATTTAGTATCGCTAATCTATTTAGTATCCCTCTCCCTCTAACCGGAACGAACTCGATTAGTATAGACTATAGGTATATAGGACGTAAACTAACGGTCCTATAGTAGCGCTAGAGCTTTTCCCTCTCGATCTAGGCTAGTAAGGCGTTCCCTACGTCTCTAAGTAGTAGCGACAATCTCCTTATAGGACTTGTAACCTTAATTACTAATATAGCTAGTAAAAATAATCTTATTCCCTTTCTAGTCGGTAATAGTACCTTCCTATAATCCATTATTATAGTTCTACTAGATACCGCGTACTATACGAGACTAGGGTCGTCCGAGAAGGATAGGTATCTCTAGGTTAGCCGCTATCTAGAACGTAAAGGCGTACACGATTCTAAATACATCTACTATAATATTATAATAAGCCTCTATAAAGGTAACCGTCCTATTAACGCCTCTTATATCTAAAACTACCTCCTTATTAATTAGTAAGCGAAGCTACTAAGCGAGGACTAAGGATATAATAAGGAACTCGGAGCTATTATTAATTATAGTATAGACTAGAATACTATAGTTACCGATCTTAATATTAATATAGATACTTAGTATAACTACAAATTCGCGAGTTACTACGGATAGGTTAACCTCTATAGGTCTACTATATAGGTCCTTAATATCGGCTAGTAGAGTATATCTAACCTATATACTAGTAAACTATACCGCGTAGGCGCCTACTAAGCTAGGTACGTTATCGGTATCCGTCGCCCTATCTACTAGTAACTCCTAAAAGTATAGAAGGTATTCTAAGATACGGACGTCGATATACGTTACCTTACCTTTATCCTTCTAGAAGGCTACTAGATTACGTATAAACTCTAGATTATTAGGTACTCGCTTCTAGAAGAGATTAGTAGGAATCCTATAGGCTAGGAGATTGCCTATAGATACGCTAGATTAAAGATTAAGAAACTAAGAAGTCTAGAAGATATTCTATATCCTAGTCGTATCTCCTACGCTATACTTTTTAATATAATTATCGAAGCGGAATAACTTCGGATTAGTATCCCTCTTCCTATTATAAACGGGCGGATTAGCTAGACTAGGAGACGAGTCGTTCGTACTATCCTCCGTTATTTCGATCTCCTAAGACTTAACGACTTACTAATCTAGCGTAGTAGATATAGCGCTCTCGGTAGGAGACTCGGTCGAAGTACTAGGTATAGTACTAACTTATCGTTAAGCCCTCTACTAAGTAGTAATAAGATTCTTAGTCTTAGTAACTATCTCCTACTATTCCTTAATCTTGTCTATAGCCTTCCGACTAGATATATCTATAGGGGCTATACTAGGTTACGAAGGGTTCTTAGTCTATAACTTCGTTATAGTAGGCATCGTAGTAATCGGGTCTATATCGTCGTCTCCCCCGTCCTCTTAGAGACTATATATTTCTACGATTAGCTAGTCGTTCTAGGTTACGGCTACCGCTTTAACTACTATAGTAGGGATAGACTCGTCCTTAGTACGTTCTTCGTCTATAAGTTTCCTAACCCTCTTACCTTCGCGCTTAGTAATAGCTACGAAGGTACTATTGCCTAGGACCTCCTAATAGATTAGCCTATACCTAGCTTCTAGTAGTAGTAGGATAATAGCTAGCTTTAGAGTACGGAGGTCCTATTAGTATAGTATCTACTTACTAGTCTTACTATAGTACGTCTTACCGTTTTGTTTGTTTATAAAGCCCCTATCTATAAGCTCCTTCTATACTAGATAGTCGTTCTATATATAGTTAATACTACTATATATCTAATACTTACTATTAAGATTAGGGTATATCTTCCTCGTACTCCTAGTCCTCTAATTAGTAAAGATATCTACTATAGGCGCGTCGGGATAGATATCGTCGGTATCTCCGATAGTATCCGATACTTTCTAAGTTATACCGAGCTTATTAGTAGTAGTAACTAATATCTTTAGCTTATTAATACTAAGGGCGCGAAACTTGTCGATAAACTAGTTAAATTACTCGTCCTCCTAGCTTAGTAGAGTAACTACTACTATCTTTGTAACCGGTAGAGGGACTAATTAAGACTCCGGTAGGAACCTTAGGATAGGAATAGTAGGCTTAGAAGCGAGACGGACTAAATCGATATCTCTCTTTTCCTTACTAATAATAAACTTTCTATAGTTAGTAGAGCTATTAATATCCTACTTAATATACTCTAAGATCCTCTTAAAATTACGGAAGGTATTAGGGTCGTTATTAGTAAGCTTATACCTTCGGAAGATACGCTAAGATATTAGGCCTAGAAGGCCCTTTAGGAGTAGTCGGGTCTACTAAGAGTTCTCGAGGTCTTCCTTAGGAATAGTATTCGTAGCTTTAACGAATTCGCGAATATACTCCTTTAAGTTATTATCTTCTATACGCGGTTAGGCATATAGGGTCTTAAGCTACGGACGACTACCTTTAATCCTACGGCTATCGTTCTTATAGTACTCCTATAAGAAGGACTTCTTAAACTTCTCCTAGTTAGCGTCTAACTTGTCGGCCTTATTAGGGTAGCCTTCGAGACTCCTAAGCGTAGTATATAACTTAGTATCCGTCGTTCGTATAAATATATAGATCTTCTTAGTATTAGAATAGTCGTTTAGCTTATACTTAATAAGGTTATCCTTATATCGTTCGATGTAGGTAGTAGCGTTATATCCTTTAAACTAAGGATTAGAGTTACTACTAGGCTCTAGTAGGTAGCGCCTATTAATATAAGTAAACTCCTTCTACTACTCTATTATCTACTACTATAGCGTCTTAAAGGTAGTAAACATAGCGCTATTGAAATCTATATCTAGACTAGGTTCTAAAACTAGACTAACGCCTAGTCTAGTAGTACTAGGCCTAGTAGTACCTAGCCCTATAGCGGGGTTGTCTATCTTAGTAGGCGAACGTTGTATCTATTCGTTAATCGGGTTAGGTTCCTCGTTAGAGGATATTAATACTAGGCTCGGCCCTATACCTAAACTTATTTAAACGATTGTTATATAGTAATAAAATCTTTTTTTGTTTTTTTTACTTTTTATATAAAACGGGGGATACTATTATATCGCTAGTAGAATAGGTATTCTTGTTTTTATATAGGCTTAGATAGTAATAACCCCCCTAAGGGTTATTAGCCTTAAACTTCCTCTAACTAGCCCTATAGCTAGAGTAAAGTCTAAGACTCTAGAGGTAGGAGCTATAACCGAGTATTCTTAGAGCTAATAAACTACTAAATAATATAGCGAGGTTATTAGGTAACTTCTTTCCCTATTTCCTCTTTTGGGATACCTTCTACTTTTAGTAGAAGGGCTAAAGCACTATCGAGCTAGGCTACGAATTAGAGTTTAGTAACCTCTAGCCTAACTAGGATCCCTTCTCTTTAATAGCTTAATACTCTCGTATTCGTAGTACGCGTCTCGTACCGCAATACGGATATAGGTACCTATCCTACTATAGACTTTAGCTAGGTCTAAGTATAGTCTAGGTAATTAGTCCTCGCTACGCCTTAGGATCGGTTAGTAGAATAAGACTAGTCGACCGGAATAGTATCGTATCGAATAGGTAGTACGCTACTATACGGTACTAGTAAGGTTTTTAGAGAATCCCCTAAACCTAGAGCGAGTTCTAGAAAGTAATCGACTATCTAGGTCCTAAGCTTTAATAGTGTCTAAGGTTTGTAGCTTTTTAGGGTTAAGGCAATACCCTTATCTAGGAGGTTACTCTTAGTTATCGCTTCTATCGAGACCTCCTAAGACACTTTTCGTAACTAGCGCTATAGGTCGTTTATCGCCTCCTACTTATACGTAGTTATCTATACCTAAGGACTACTATTAACCTAACCGCCTAATACGATCGAGAAGAGATAGCCCTACCTTCGGCTCTAATAATAAGTAATACCTAAACCTATATAAACCTAAGGACTAAGTAGTATAGGAAGGGACTATAGATAGTATAACCTATTAGGCTATAGGTAGCTATACTAGATAGACTAACTATCGTAATAGTTATAGAGGTATATAGTAGTAATTAGAGCTCTATAGTAGAGGCATATAAAATGTAACTAGTAATATATACTAAACGAAGGTTAATAATATCTCTCCCTAGTAGGAAGAGGGCTATATATACTAATCGAGGCCCCTACCTAACTCGGTAGTTAAGTATATCCTAGTTACTAGCTAATACTATTTTAATATTAACCTTCTACTCTTTACTAATCCGATCTAGTAGGATAATCTAGATTGTAATATAACTAGTTAGTATCGTAAAGGCTTAATATACTATACTCTTACTACTACTAGTCTTCTTAATAAGTACTATATCGTTACTAGCGAAGACTATATTATATATAACCTCCTTCTATAGCTTAGTTAAAGTATAGTAGTAATCTAGATAGAACTTGTCGAGGATCTCGTATATACTATTCTTAATAATCTCTCTCTAGAAAGGCCGCGCCTCTTTCTCTAGACTAGTATCCTAGACGAGTATTTAGATATCTTCGAGCTTATAATTATTATCGAGGAGGCGATCCTTCTCTATCCGAAAGTAGTTTATTAATATAGTCGGATCGTTAGGTAGGTCTACCTTTAGTATAGTCTACTTAGGTTAACTATAACTAATAGCCTTACGTATTAGTAACTCGGGTCGAGGCGGAGGGTAAGGCTCTTTGTCTTTATCTACCGCCTTCTCCTTCTTACGCTATATATACTCTATATACTATATATATATCTCTTTAGGTAGTCGACCGGCTCCTTGGCTAAGCTAAGCTTATCGATCCTTAGTAGCGTCTTTACGCTAACCCTTACTAATATTAGATATATAAGGTATAGGTAGTAATATAGTAATATAGTAATAGGGGCGCTAATATAAGCAATCCTTAAGATAAATACTACGAGTAGTCGGTATTATCTAAGGGTATTACGTAGACTTTAATTAGGATTACGAAGGGCAAAGTAGTAAAGTAGTAAAGTTATAGAGTATAGATTATAGAGTATAGGAGATAAAGACAAGTATAGGAGTTACTCGAGGAGATTAAGATAGAAGCGCTACGAAGGGTCTCCTCTAGTCGCTAACGATAATACTATAATAATATTAGATACGTAATTAAAGTACGATATATATAGCGATTCGGTACGACTTCTACTCGATATCCCTAGCTTCTCGACTAGCTTCTACTACTTGGATACAATATACGCAATAATACTATAGATAACTCTTCCTTATACTAAAGTATGCGAGAAATAGTCCCTCTATAAGCTCTAGGTATTAGCTTATTAAAATATAGTAGTCTTAACTCTACTATATCGATAGTAAACTATAAGGACGCATCGCGTACGTAAATAGTTTATACTAATATTGTTTAGAAATGTACGCTCTATAACCTCTAGATACTACTTTTCGATCTATATAGTATTATTAGTTTAGTATATAGTACGTATTACTAAGTATAGCTAACTAGCTTAGAGTCGCATTCTACGATAAATTATCTCTCGATACTATAACGTCGTACGTATATAATATATAGATATTTAAGCTCGTAGTTACTAAGGCTATAATATCTATATATATAATATACTATATAATCGCTAGTTGTTAAGATCGTGTTTTTATAAGGTTAAAAGTAGTACTTTCTATATATTTATCCTTAGATCCTTACTAGCGTAAGGAAGTAGATAGGTATTATTAGTAGATAGATCGAGTACTATAGTATTAGATACTATAGTATCGGGTTATAGCGATAGAGAAGGTAGGTAGTAGTATCTATAGAAAGCGTAGTTATAAGTAGAAAGTACGTATATAATACCTACGTAATATCTATCGACGAACTTGCGCTTAATTAGTAAGGATCTTAATAGAGATAGCCTAGGTACTAAGAACTACTATAGTACCTATAAGCCTACCTTACTAGAGTTCCTATAACTATAGCGTTAGTATCTATCCAAAGGGTAGGTAGTAGCGAAGCGGAAGCTACGGATAGTAGTTCTAGAGGTACCGAAGGCGCCTAGATCTAATACTCGCCTAGGTATAGTAGTACTATATATTAAGGAGTAGTTTAGCTATTTAGGCTACTACCTTGTTTCTAGACTTAGATAGTATCTTCGGCCGAATAGGCGATATACCTTAGCAATTTAAGGACTAGTATCGAGAGGGTACTAAGTAGCGTAGCCGCGAGATTAACTCCTCGAAGATATAGAAAGAGATTCGCTCCTAAGGTATATAAGGAGTATACGAAGAGATACCCTAAGTAGGATAAGGATACTAGCTAGGGTACTACTATCTATATAGCTAGATAATTTAGGAATAGCTACTATAGTATCTTTATAGACTCCGAATATATAGGATCGTTATATAGCTAAGAAGACGTAGCGCTAGACTAATACTCGTACCGCTATATCGCTACGTATATAGGTAGCTACTCGAGCGTAATTATAGTCGCAATTATAGTAATCTAAAGGTAGAGATAGTACTAGTAGTAGTACTAATAATAGCGGAAACCTCGCTCCTTCTAACGACTATAGTAGAGGTAGTAGAGATAGCGAAGATATCGAAATAACTAATATAAACGCGAATAAGTATAGCGCAAGTTAGGTAGTAGATATTCTATATACTCCTCGTACTCTTACTCGTACTAGTACTATATAGCGTATCGTACTATCTAATAGTATACTATCGCTACGAGTACGCTATCTATTAGGCGAACAAGCGGAAGTAGGAGATAATAACTAGGATAATATCGACGTTACTATAACCGCTATAGAGGCTAAGATCGCCTTATAGAAGGTTAGTACTAAAGAATAAGAGATTGTATTAAGTAGCGAATATTAATAGGATAGATCTAGTATAGATAGAGAGGCCTAGCGTAGTAGTATTAAATATACGTTTCCTATATACTACCTACCTCTCTCCCTCTACTTTCTACCTAACTATATTAAGATTCGTATATTCGTAAGTAGTAATAGATCTACGTCTAGTACTCGCCGCTATACTAGCTTATTATTTCATTATCTACTAGTACGCTCTCTAAGCCGCTTTATTATTACTAAGAGCTTCGAATTAAGCGTAAGAGATATAGTCGTAAGCGATGTAGTCGTAAGCGATATAGTTGTAAGCGATATAGTCGTAAGTAATATATCTATAGTTATAAGCGATATAGTCGTAAGCGATGTATCTATAGCTTCCGCTTCGCTACTACCTAAACCTATAGTAGAGGCGGTAGTTTCGAAGATATATACTCGAGGAAGCGATAAGGATTTAAGTCCTACTAAGGATTCGAGTTCCGCTAAGATCCTAGATTTACTATAGTATATTGCGAACTTCCTTCTATATATTATAATACTAGCTTTATATAGTACGACGACGCTACGAGATACGTCGATTAAGTACATTTCTAGTAAAAGCGCGCTAGTAAAAGTATCTAATACGAGAACGACGGCTACCTTAGGTATAAAGAACTACCTTCGAAGAATCGATATTAGTCGTATTTCGAGAAGCTAAAAATACTAATACTATACTTATTATACTATAGCTACTAGTACTACAATATATATAGTAAGGATAGATACGACGTATATCGAGCGCTATAAATAGTATCTCTTCGAGAACCTCGATAGCTACTTACGTTAACGCTTAGACTCTTCCTAAGACAATCTACTAGAAGCTTAGTTACTATAGAAGGTAGAGAAGAAAGAATAATTGCGTCTAGAGATCTAGGATTAATAAGAGTTTAAGTAGCTACTAAGAATATATAAGAAGTATACTATAGCGTTAATCTTATTAATGCCTTTAATAGTACTATTATTAGCTATATATATTAGCTTCTTTAAGCGTCGCTAGTTAGTCGTATTCTCCTTCTCGATAGTATTAGTTATTAGCTCTAAGCCCGTTATTAGAGACGGTAACGGTAGTCTTTCTACGCTTAAAGTAGATACCCTACGCTACCTATAGTTATAGCTCCGATAAATCGGTCTAGTTAATTATAAGACCCTTAGTAACTAACTTGTCGGTATATACGCGAACCTCGATCGTTATATTCTTTATAGTATAGTAATTAGTACCTTTAATACTAATAGACTAGAAGGCTTTCTGTCTCGCGATTAAGGCGTACCTTCTCGATATCGTAAGTAGAGTTACTAAACTATTTCATATCTAAGGATAGAGGTCTATATTGAATACCTTAATCTACTCGTTAGAGGCTTACTAGACTTATTAATAATACTAGTAGCTAGTAGGGCCTACTAGAGTACCTTATTATAACTAAGACTAAGTACTATCTCCTCGCTATAGTTACGCTAGTTAGTACCGAAGAATAGGGCGATAAGCTAGTTAACTATACGCTATATCTAGCTAAGGTCTATATCGCGTTATTATGTTCTTAATCTCCTTTAGTATCTAGTATAGATAATACTATCTATATTCGTACTCTACTAGGCTTCCTTAGTAAAGGCCTTACTATAGATCTTCTCTAGGCTTAACTTCTTTACCGTATCCTAAAGGAGCTAATCGCGAGTCTTACTACTATCTAAAGCAATAGCGACTACCCTAGTAGAATCGAGTAACTTCTATCTTCTAAATAAATAAGCCTACTACTCGCGATTAGTAGCTATATAGTATTAGGCTCTTTATTTAGTAGAACTTAGACTTGCCTAGAGTTAGGTTCCTTATATTAAAGTACGTAGTATCCTCGTATAGGCCTTGTTAGTCTTCTAGTAAGTCTTCGTTATAGTATAGTAGTAGTTTATTAGAATATAGAACTATACTAGAGATACTAGGATCTAGTTACGCTTATCGAATAGTTACGATACCTCTATACTCTCGCTTTAGGGACTTAGGATACGCTTAATAGTAAGCTAGTTACTAACAACGATCTAGAGTCGCTTTATAGAGTCGCGAAGGAAGTTTAAGAAGATATCCTTTATAACCTAGTATATACCGGCGATAGATACTTTATCGTAGAAAGATACTAGTAGGTAGGGTACGAATCTTAGTCTCCTAGCCTAGTATCTCCTCGGCTATTTAAATACTAGACTATACAATGCGAGCCTTGTCTATACTACCTCGAGGATAGATAGCGAGTACGTTGTTACTATACTCCTTAGCTAAGCCCTTATAGTATCTTCGTAAGCCTCGAAGGCGAATACGGTATCTTCTACCTCCTTGAACGCTAATCCGAGAATCTAATCGATATAATACATCGATATCTACTATTGTCTAGCAACTAGGACACACTTGTCTACCTAGTTAGATAGGGGCCTCGACTAGTACATATAGCCCTCTTCCTACTAGGGGGAGACATTATTAACCTTCGTTTAGTATATATTACTTACTACGTTTTATGTGCCTCTACTATAGAGCTCTAATTACTACTAACTACCTCTATGGCTACTACGCTAGTTAGTCCGCCTAGTATAGCTACCTATAGCCTAATAGGTTATACTACCTATAGTTCCTTCCTATACTACCTAGTCCTTAGGTTTGTATAGGTTTGGGTTCTACTTATTAATAGAGCCGAAGGTAGGGCTATCTCTTCTCGATCGCATTAGGCGGTTAGGTTAATAGTAGTCCTTAGGTACGGATAACTACGTACAAGTAGGAGGCGACAAACGACCTATAGCGCTAGTTACGAAAAGTGTCTTAAGAGGTCTCGACAAAAGCGATAACCAAGAGTAATCTCCTAGATAAGGGCATCGCCTTAACCCCGAAAAGCTACAAACCCTAGAAACTATTAAGGCTTAGGACCTAGATAGTCGATTACTTTCTAGGACTCGCTTCGGGTTTAGGGATCCCTCTAAAACCCTACTAGTACCGTACGGTAGCGTACTACCTATTCGATACGATGTTATTCCGGTCGACTAGTCTTATTCTACTAACCGATCCCGAGGCATAGCGAGGACTAATTACCTAGACCATGTTTGGACCCGGCTAAAGTCTACGGTAGAATAGGTACCCGTACCTATACCTATATATAAGTATTAGGCTATTAAAGAAAAGGGATCCCGGTTAGGCTAGAGATTGCCGAGTTTCTAATTCGCTAATTCGCTCCCGGCTCGATAGTGCTTTAGTCTTCTACTATAACTAATAGAAGGCACCTCGTAGAAGGAAGTAGGAACAAAGTTGCCTAGTAATCTTGCTATACTATTTAGCAAATTATTAGCTCTAAGATTACTAGATTAGCCTAAGATCGCAACTCCCGTTTCTAGATATTTTTTAGGCTCTACCTTGGCAATTGGACTAGCTAGGGGAGAGTAAAAGTCTAATGACCCCTAGGGGGGTTATTAGTACCCGCCTATATAAAAACGAAAGCCTATTCTATATAGTAGCATAATAGTATTCCCCTATTTATTTATTTTACAAAAGGAAACAAGAGCGATAAAAGCGTAAAAACAATTCTTTAATTACATTACCTTACTATATTCGTTTAAATAAGTTCTAGTATTAGGCTAAGCTAAGTATCGACGCCTTCTAACGAGGAACCTAATCCGCTTAACGAACAAATCCGACGCTCTCTAGTCAAAATAGGCGAACCTATACCTATTACTAGTCTAAGTAGTAGTAGAAGAGTACTAGAACCTAGCCCCGATATAGACTTTAATAGTACTATATTTGCTACTTTTAAGACGCTACAATAGTAAATAATAGAGTAGTAGAAGGAGTTCACTCGTATTAATAGGCGCTACCTACTAGACCCTAGTAGTAATTCTAACCCTTAGTTTAAAGGATACAATGCGATAGCCTATATCGAGCGGTATAAAGATAACCTTATCGAGTATAAGCTAAACGATCGTTCCGATACCGAGAAGATCCGTATATTTATACGAACGACGGATACTAAGCTATATACAACACTTAGGAGTCTTGAGGGCTATCCTAATAGAGCCGATAAGTTAGACGCCGACTAGGAGAAGTTTAAGAAGTCCTTCTTGCGCGAGTACTACAAGAACGATAGCCGTAGGGTTAAAGGTAGTCGCCTATAGCTTAAGACCCTATATACCTAACCGCGTATAGAAGACGATAACCTAAAGGAGTACATTCGGGAGTTCGTTAAGGCTACGGATACTATTCTAAAGGAAGACCTCGAAAACTCTTAGCGGACCCGACTACTCCTAAAAGGCCTTCCGGGGCCTATATCTTAGTATATCTTTCGGAGATGTAAGCTTACTAATAACGACCCGGATAGCTTCCGCGACTTTAAGAAGATCTTAGAGTATATTAAGTAGGACATTAATAGCTCTACTAATTATAGGAAGTTTATTATAGGTAAGGAAAAGAGGGATATCGATTTAGTCCGCCTTACTTCCAAGCCTACTATTCCTACTCCAAGGTTCTTGCCTAAGTCTCAATCGGTACTACTATAGGTTATCAAAATAGTAACTATCGCTCTACCTACGTAGAAGGACGAGTAGTTTAACTAGTTCATCGACAAGTTTCGCGCCCTTAGTATTAATAAGCTAAAGATATTAGTTACCGCTACTAACAAGCTCGGTACGACTTAGAGAGTTTCGGATACTATTAGTAACACTAACGATATTTATCTAGACGCGCCTATAGTAGACGTTTTCGCTACCTAGAGGAGTATAAGAAAGATCTACCCTAACCTAGATAGTAAGTACTAGATATACGGTAGTATTAATTATATATAGAGCGACTATCTAGTATAGAAGGAGCTTATAGACCGAGGCTATATAAACAAGTAGAACGGCAAGACGTACTATAGTAAAACTAGCGAGTAGATGCCGTACTAATAGGACCTTCGTACTCCGAAACTAGCTATTATTCTACTACTACTAGAAGCTAGGTATAGGCCTATCTATTAGGAGGTTCTAGGCAATAGTACCTTTATAGCTATTACTAAGCGCGAAGGCAAAAGAGTCTAGAAGCTCCTAGATAATAATTACGCTAAGGACGGGTCTATTCCTACTATAGCTATTAAAGTAGCTATAATAATATAGAACGACTAGCTAATTGTAGATATATATAGTCTCTAAACGGAGGAGAGTAGTAATAATACGGACGAAGTTACCGCGATGCCTACTATAACAAGGTTATAGGCTAAGAACCCCTCGAGGCCTAGTACCGCTCCTACTAATATACCGAACTAGAAGGCTATAGATAAGGTAAAGGAGCAACGAGAGATAGTTACTAAGACTAAGAACCTTATTACTACTTAGTAGAGAGCCTAACGACAAGTTAGCGATACGCCTAGCGTTTCGTCTAGTACCTTGCCGGCTACTAATAGCGGCGCTTCTACTACGCTAGGTCTAGAAATCGCCGAAACCTAGGAAGTTGAGATAACTAATAGTACTAATAACTCGCCTCCTAGGCCTACTAACCCTCTAGTATACAATAAGAAGAGAGACACGGATCCGAAGTCGTTTCGGTTCGACAATTATATTAAGAAGTACGGGATAGGGGATACGACTAGGATATAGAATATCTTCTAGACCTCTTAGTTCCTTGATCTCTAGTCGGGCGTCTCTATAGGGGATCTATTAGCCTATAGTATCCTAACTAACCTCTTCTAGAAGCGAGTACCTAACGATCTAGACTTTATACGCGACCTCGTAGTATTCCGGAAAGACAAAGGCAAGGCAACGTATATCGATGTTCGATCGTTAGAACATCTACCGTACTTTAAGGAGCTCCCTATGCCTACTATCGAGGACGTTTCTAGCGCTAACGATGTACCTAGCTTAGTCGGTGCCTATATAGTTCGATTTACGAGCGCCGCGATAGGACGCGCTCCCTCTTCTAGTATCGAGGAACTCTATAGTAGACTAGTAGACGTT
>LFZO01000952.1:0-15025 GCA_001578225.1 Pseudocercospora musae
ACTAACTAATACACTTTACTAGGAGTAGGACAAGACATAACCTATAAGCTATAGTTAACATAATAGGGTTTAAGGATAGACCCGCTACATCTCTCCGACTACTAGGAGTCTAGGTAGACTCGAAACTTTAGTAGGGCCTACACATTAAGAAAGTAGTAGAGAAAGGTACGTTATAGATGTCCTTACTCTAGAGGCTATGCAAATCTATATAGGGAGCATTATTCTAGAAGGCGAGATACCTATATATAGTAGTAGTAAGGCCCGTAATAACATATAGAGCCAAAGTCTAGATAATACTAGAAGGAGTACCGGGACATAGGAAAGGAGCTACCCTAGGGCTAGAAAAGATCTAAAACTAGGCGCTAAGACATATTGTAGGAGTATACAAGAGCGTAGTAGAGGGGGTCCTCCAAAGCGAAACACAAATCCTACCTATCTCTCTATACGTACAAGAGATAGCGAGATAACAATTAGCTAAGATAGAGGATAAACCAGTTACTAAGTATATCCAAGAGAGGTGCAAAAGGGTCTAGGGAGAGTGTAGGAGGAGTAGGGGTATAGCCTAAGCACAAGACATAAAGATAAGGTAGAGATAGATAGTAGAATAGGTTAGTAGGTAAACTAGGGAACACACCTAATAGGGAGGAATAATGCCTAAGCATTAGTAGGTATACTAGAAATAGAGCATACAATAGGAAAGCTAAGTTAGGAGGAGATAGGCATCCTAATAGGGCTAACAACTCCCTATAGCCTAGTAGGAAGGACTAAAAGGTAAGGAAATACACTAAGGATAGATAAGGAAGTAAAGCATAATAGCAACCCTACTTAGGACTAAACATATTAGCCTAAACGTATACCTAACAAGGAGGAGGGTCCTAGGCAAGACACTAGAGTATACATGTAGATACAGGGCCTAGACACCCAAACATATCATACTATTCTGCCTAGAGAGACAAAGGACAAGGAACCAACTCATCTAAAGGGTAGGGTTATTATAGTAGGAGCTTACGTAGACTAAGAGAGGCCTAAACGAAGTGACTAGGTAGATGATTAAGGAGGGCCTCCTAAAACAGTTCTCCCTTGCAAAAGAGGAGCTAGAAAAGGAGGAGAAGGATAGTAGGAGGTAGGAATAGGAGCCTAGTAAGAGGAAGGAGCTATAGAGATCCTCTCTATGTCCTATAGCCCAAATAGACACTAAAGGTAGGGATAGAATCCTATAAAGAAGGAAGGAGATGAAGGGTTTTGTGCCGGAGGATATAGGCTAAGGGCTTTTACCTTCGACAATAGATAGGGATAGCTGCTTGTCTAGTAGTTAGAATAGTATAGCAATACAAGAATTTACTACTATATATTCCAATATATATCTATATAAAAGCTTTAAGAGAAATCTCTAACTTTAATCTAGGATTGCCTTTCTTAAATACTAGGCACTTTTTAGATATTCTAGTAATATACTTCTAAATATACTTAGCTAAATATGTCTAGGTCTAGGATTTGAAAGAAACCTAGTAAGGTAGTTTATAGATATAGTAATATCTAGCCTTATCTAATTTAAAAGCTACTAGAGTCCTCTAATAAGTTTATTAAAGAGTTTATAGTCTACTACTATATATTCTCTATTAAATGTATATAGTAGCTTATTAAGTAGATACTTAATAGACTTATACTTATTAAGTCTATACTTCTTTAGCTTCTTAAGGATATAATACTACTAAGATACCTTTAGGAAATTTAAATCTTCTTAGATATTAAGACTAAGGAATAGGTTAGTCTTAATAATCTTAATAGTATATTTCTTTCTTAGACTATTAATAAGCTTGTTAATAATCTCCTAGTTCTTTCTAAAGATTTAGAAATTATTATAAAGGATAACTATAATTCTCTTTCTAATAAAGAGATAGCTATTACTCTTTATTACCTTAAGTCTAAGGCTTCTTAAAGTATCTACTATATTATAGTACTATAGAGATACTAATTGTTATATCCTATAAAGTCCCTTTCTAACTTTAATATATAGGAATTCTTCTAGATTCTTTCTAATAAGGTAAGAATCCTCTAGAGCTAGTATAAAGTTTAGCTTATTAATGTTAGGTTCTAGAAATGTAGTCTAGATATCTACTTAGTATCTTCTTAATCCTAAGGCTACTACTAATCCTAGGTAGAACCTACTAGTTATAGCTCTTAGTATTAGTATAAAGGTATACTTATAGTTAATATCCTTTCTCTAGATAAATCCTTTTACTATATATCTAGCTTTGTACTTTTTAACTAAACTATTAGGGAGGCGCTTAATCTTCTAGACCTATCTTCCTCTTATTAGTTTTCTCCCTTTAGGGAGTTAATTAGCTTTAATCTAGATAAGGGCTCATTGTGTTATAAGTAATTTTAACTTATTAATAACAGCTTGCCTCTATAGTTAAGTATCTTTACTATTTAATACTTAATTCAAGGTAACTAGCTTACTATTACTAGCCTTCTTTGCCTTCTTTTTCTTTAATATATACCTTATAGCTACCTTTTAGAGATCTTTCTAAAGTACTATAGCTATTATACTAGCTAAAAGGCAACCTATATATAAGGACTTATAGTTATATCTTATAACTTATCTTTCTTATAATAATCTTATTATAGGTATAGGGCTAGGTTTAGTTCTTGTAATCTTACTAAGTTTAGTTCTTAGAATCTTTATTCCTATAGCTATTAGAGAATAGCCTCTCTTCCTATTACTAATTATTAGTTATATATTAAAGGGAGGTATTGGATTATACTACTCCTCTTCTTAAACATTATTTGTTACCTAGGTTAGTCTACTTCTAGGTAGCTTATTTTTATCTATTAATAGTTTAGGGACTATCTACTCTCCCTAAGCTTTATCTATTAATAGTTTAGGAACTACCTACTCCCCTTAAGCTTATAGGGAGACTTCCTCTTCTAGACTTATTAATAGAGTCTACTACTAGCTAGGCTATAGTTACTTCCCTTAAGGCTATTAGGGACTATCTATGTTTCAATCCTCTTGTATTAGAGGCTATAGTACTAAGCTTGTAATTGGATTACTTAGTAGCCCTCCTAAGCTACTTAATAGCCCTTCTAAACTCCTTAATAGTTCTCTTAAACTAGTTATATTCTAGTCTTTAGTAAATAGTTAAGGATCTCTTAGATCCCTAACTTTATCTAGCTTATCTAGGATAATCTTAAATATTAATTAGCTACTACTCTATTATAGGATTAAATTCATTAGATCTCTTTTAGCCTTTTCAATTTCTTAGCTATAGGTCTAGTCCTTATAGAACGAGATATATAGTATAAACCTAATATTATACTTAAACTTCTATATTCTTATATTCTAGACTATCCTCTATAGGAGATAGTTAGTTAACGAATTGTTCTAAAACCTAATATTCTAGTAGATATATATCCTTAGTATAGAATACATTAACTTAATAATTTAATTAATATACTTATAAGCTTTATAGCTAAGTCTCCTAGCCTTTAATAGATTAATCTCTAATATATCCTATTTTATCTCTCTTTCTAGATAGATAAGAGGAGTCTACTTTGTCTCTAAGTTAGCTAATCTAATTGTTAGCTAAATTAAATAAATAATAGTATAGTACTAGAGGTCCTTAGATATTCCTAAGTCTATTATTATTAATCTTGCTTTAGTTAGGATAACCTTGTTTAATAATTCTATAATACTACTTTGCTTAGTAATATATAGTATAGAGAAATCCTATTTATATCCTTATATCTTAGCTACCTTTATTAGCTCTTTATTATTAAATTCTTTTCCTCTATTAGAGAAGAATAGCTTAGGTCTTTTACTATACTAGTAAAATACTATGTTTTTTGAATTATTAATAAGTTTTAGGTACTCTAACCTATACTTTATAAACTTACTCTATCTTACCTTAACTTTTCTATTAGTTAAAAGGAGGATATACTAGTATCTATAGATATTAGGTAGAGTAATAGGGCCTATTATATTAAGGTAAATTTTATCTAGTATATAGTCTAGGACCTTTCTTAGCTTTCTTAATATAATCCTTTTAGATCTTAAAAGCCTATAGGCTTTATAGTAACTAAGCTAACTAGTATAAAGATACTCTAGACTAATATAATCTATATTATTCTTTATTATATTTAAGATAGTACTACTAATATATCTAAGTCTTTAGTAAATTCTATTAGTATTAGCCTTTAGTTTACTAACTATAGGTACTATTATTATACTTAATAGACTTCTTTCCTTCTATATTTGTAGAGGCTAGTAGAATAATTAATATATTCTTTAGAACCTTACTCCTAATTCTTGTTATATATATAACCTCTCTATCTAAATTCCTAATAGTCTTACTAGGTCTATAGAAGTAATGCCTAAGTTCCTTATAGACATTTTCTATATAGATTAGATTAATATTAGATTTAGGTAAGTATAGAGTATTTCTATAGAGTATATCTATCTTCTTTCTCTTATACTCTAGCTAGATTAAGATATCTCTAACTACTATTAGCTTCTAGGAGCTAACTACTTAGAAGAATTTTGTAGGCTCTAGGAGCCTCCTAGGATTCCTAAACTAGGACTTGTTATTAAACATTATAAATAAGGTACCTATATCCTATAGGAGCATTTTCTTAATTAGTAGAGTCTTGGTTAAGGCTATAATACTAGTAGTACTTTAAAAGCTAGCTATAATAGTAGTACTTAAGTAGAAACTCCTACTTTCCTAATCTTTATTATTATTACTATCTTCCTTGTTATTATCTTAGGTAGTTACTATAGAAGCCTTCTTCTTTAACTTCTTATCCTTCTTAGACTTCTTATCTTTCTTAAACTTCTTACTATCTTACTTAATATCTCTATTCTTATCCTAATTTTCCTTCTTCCTATTAGGATACTACTTCTAATATTAAGTATTAGTATACTTCAATTTCTTATAGATTTAATACTTTTTACTATTATTAAGTATCTTATAATTAGCTAGAATAGCTACTATTCTACCTTAATTTACTAGTAGATTAGCCTTTACTAGTAGCTTCTCCTTTCCTAGAGATATAATTATATCCTATAGGATTTAGTTAGCCTTCTTAGGCTTATTGTAATACTTCTAGCTTCTAAGCTATTTATAACCTTAAAGGCTATTAACAAGTAGTATTCTAATTAATAGATTAGGAATCTTAGTATCCTCTACCTTTATATTAGTCTATAGATAGACCTATTTAGTAGCTATCTTGTACTTAAGAACCTATACTTAGAAGTCTTTATAGTACTTTAGGATACTTTCTATAGTTTGGCTCTATAGCTTAATAAAACCGATACATTTTAGGATATTATAGATACCTACTATAACAATTAGCTTAAATATTATTACAATAGTCTAGTAGTACTTATATACTATTTACTTAGTATTACTAAAGTAAGGTCTTAGATTATTAGCTATTCTTTTTAATAGAATACCTTTTGCTTAGTAATCTTCCTCTATAAAGTCCTTTAGTACTATCTTATACTTAACTATACTAGGGAGTATAATCTATATAATACTATTTATAACTAATATAGTATCTTAGTAGTCTTCTCTAATTAGTATAACCTCTAGGTTATACTACTCTAAGTTATAGAATATATATCTAAGGATATCTTCTTTAATAAGCTTCCCTTTAAGGATAGTTCTCTATATATAGAAGTTAGTATCTTTCTTAAGAATCTTGTTTTCCTTATAGGATTTAGATTTCTCCTTATATACTATCTTATTATTTAGCTAGCTCTTTCTACTTAGCTTCTCTACTTATACTAGTTTAGGTTAGTACTATAGGATAGACTAATCTTAGTTACTAACTCTAGTAGTTCTACTCAATCTATAGTTAACTTCTAGCTAACTTTTACTTAATCTAAACTTAGTAGTTTTAATAATAATCTTTAGTCTATTTCTTAGATAGTATAAGCTTAGAGTACTAGGCTTATAATCTATTATAAATAACTAGTATAGACCGATATATTAGTATTTTGTCTACTAAATTATATAAACTATAAGAAGAGACTACTTAGCTAAATTTATTAGTATATAAATTCCTAAAAGAAGCTACCTATTATAAATTATCCCCTATTACCTTAGTATACTAACTAATATATAATAGATTCTTAGAACAAACCTTAAAGGGGGAACCCCTAGATTTGTTCCCGTTTTGAAAAATCTAGGACAAGTTAGCCTAATTCGTAAGCTAAGACTTAGCTATTACTATTACTCCTTAAGAAGATAAAGTAGAATCTATTCTCGTCTTTATACCTTCTATATATAGTATAATACGCCTATAATACTAGGAGATATAGCGAAAATAGGCGATTTTCTAAATCTATTAACTCTATACTAGAATTCTAAGTCTTAGTTTAGTATTAGACCTAGTCTATAAACTTTCTTGTATATAGACTCGTTAAATATTCTTAATTCTATATACTCGATTTAAGATACTTAAAGCTATAGGTAATACTATTAGATCTAGAATCCTAGAAATCTACGTTAATCTCTAAGGGTTTAGCCTAATTTACTCTACTTTTGGCTAATTAGATTCTTAATAAAGATCTATCCTTTAAGGAATCTTCTAGGTACTATATACTCGATTTATTATATTTTAATCTATAGGCAATACTATTAGACCTAGAGTTATAGAAATCTAGCTTAATTACTAAGGATTCTATAAAAGAGATATATAATACATAGTATATAGTACTCGATTAGAACTACTCGAATTACTAAAGGAAAAAGGAAAGAGAGGTATCTAGAGAGAAGATATATATCTATAGCCTAAGAAGAACTAAAATAGCCTATCTTAGCCTATTTTAACTCTAGATAGGCTAACTAGACCTATAATTATAATATTGCCTTTCCTCCTCTCTAGGTCTATATCCTAGAGGCTAGGAATAGAAAGCTTTTCTTATAGTCGATTATTATATATAAAAGATACTTACTATTGTTTAAAAAGCTTACTTAGATAGTAATAATACTATCGCTATAGCTACTATAGCTATTTAAGCTATCTAAGTCTACTTAATTTAATCTTCTTTATAATATATATCTACTAGGTATGATTTCTAGTATTATTACTACTACTATCCCTATACCTAGTACTAGGGATAGCTAGTAGTCGTCGATCTCTATTAAGGCAACTTAGGTTAACTTAGTATAGTAGTTTCCCTTCTTCTAGTAGTAGTATCTATTTTAGTTATTACTAGTTACCTTTATATTAATTTAAGTCCTTTCGGACTATTTTAGCCTAATAGCGACCTATATAAAGTTTAATAGTAATCCGTACCTTAATTGTACTAATATTATATAGGACTATACTAGTAGAAGCTATAATATCCTTCTTGAGACTATATATCCTTAAATTGATCTATCTAACTATAAGGAGGACCTTACTAACGAGACTAAATACTTCGACTATCTAAAGTATATCTCTTATAGCTTAGGATACTTCTAAGTAGATTATCCTAGTTCGAGATAGATCGAATAAGACTAACTAGTATCTAGATTCCTATAGAATATAAGTCTACTATTAAGATAGCTAACGAATTGTACTAGGTAGCCCTAGATAATCTAACTAATAGGAAGAAGGCTAGAGAGGCCTACTAAGCTTATATATCTATCTATAAGAAGGTTAAGAAGTATATATTGTCCTATATAGAGTCGAGTTATACTAACTAGGACTCTATAGAAAGTATCCCCGTTTCGAAGCTACTAATAATCTCTATACTTATATAGATAAGGCCAAGTTTAATATATCTAGTTTATTTCGGTCCTCTTTATCCTAGTTTATCTTAGCTAACTTCCTTTAAGTCCTTAGAAGGACTACTATACTATAATAAGGGAAGAGATAGAGTATAACCTAGCTACTAGAATATATATAGTTCCTTTTAACCTATTTTAATTCTAGCTAGTCCTATTCGACTAGATCCTAACTAAGAAGTATAAGTATATTAGAAATAGCTACGTTTCGTTCTAAAAGAAGATAAAAGAACTCGAGAGAGACTAGTAGAAGGTTATAAAGGATCTAAGTATCTACCTTTAGCTATATATAGATTAAGTTAAGGCGTTTTAGTATAGCCTAGGTCGTATACCTATTAGTAAGGCCTATATAGCTCTTATATAGCTAGTAAAGGAGATACTAAGTACTAACGATCTATCTAGAAAGTTCGTAATTCCTTATAAGCTCTTTTAGGACTAGTAGGTTAATAAGGCTTCTTTTAGTACCTAGTAGGGCCTTCCTAGATTAAGACAATCTATTTATTTCCTTAGTATAGATTAAGTCTTAAGTTGTTAGTTCTAGCTACCCCTAGTTATCCTATTTTAGGCTATTTAGGTCCCTTTAAGTAAGGAGTTAGCTAGATATACTTAAATGTATTTAACTAAGGCTAAGTATACTCGAGTTTGCCTATATAATCTTATTTCGTCCTACTTAGGTCTATCTCTATATCTATTATATCTCGTTTAGATACGTGTTTACTAAGTATAAGGATACTAGGCCTATAGTAGAAGAGGAGAGTATATTTAGTACTAGAAAGGCTTATATCTATATAGTATTAATACTCTATAGTAGTATATATCCTATTAATATAAGGAGTAGATACTATCTTATACTTATATTCCTTTAGGATTCCTTCTAGGTCTTTGTCTATCTAGCGAACGCCTTAAGAGCTATCTTACTTAGATACTCTACTAGTTCCGAGGTATTCTCCTCCTCTCTATATCCCTTCTAGGATACAAGATATTCCTACTTTCCTTTAGATTTCCTCTCTCTCTAGATAATTCTTTTAATATTATATATATCTAGGTTAGTTATCTAGACCTTAGGAGGATCCTCCTAGTTCCTCTAGGTTACTTCTAGCTCGAGATAGTCCTCGAGGAGAGATATATAGAATAAAGGATATATATTAAAGCCCTTAGGTAACTTAAGATAATAAGCTATATCGTTAACTACTTTCTATACTTAGAAGAACTCTATATACTTATAGTCTAGCTTCTTTAACTAGTAGACTATATCGAGGAACCTTATATTAAGATATACCTCGTTACTAATAGTATAGGTTTTAGGCTTCTATTCTTTATTATACTATCGAGCCTAATATTCCTTTATCCTCTCTAGTCGAGCCTTTAGGCTATCTCGAATGCCTTTTATTCTAGCTATAAGTACCTTAGCTTAAGATACTTTTTCCTCTATCTAGAGTATTTCGGACTATCTAGTATAGAGTAGATCCTAGACGTTATATATCTAGAAGGGTATTACTTCTATTACTATATACTAACTATTATTATATATTGACTTAGCTAAGCTTAGGAGGCGTACCTAGTTATCCTACTCGAAGTTATAGTAAATACGTAGATACTAGATACTACTCTCTAGTCTAGTTCTAGTACTTAGTCTAGCTATCTATCTAGGGATAGTAGATAGTACTAAGGTCCCTATAAATCCCTATATAGTAGTAGAGGCTACTCTAGAACTTAGAGATAAGGGTTAGTTCCTAATTAGATATAATAGATTATAGGATACTATATAGATAGATAACCTTCCTTAAGAAGGTATCTACTAGTCCTTTAGCTATAATCTCCTTCTAATATAGGATATAATAGGCAATCTTAGAGTACCTATCTACTATAACGAGGATACTATCGTAGTTCTAAGCTAGGATAATACTTAGAAATAGATCTATAATAAAGTTAAGAATTAGATCTTCCTATAGTACCTTAGAGGATTTCTTAGTATATAGTATACTATAGAATAAATGCCTCTATAGCTTTACTTAGGCGTATATCCTATAGCTATATATATAATCCTTAATATAGTACCTAACTTTAGGCTAGTAGTATCCTCTCTATACTAGCTATAGAATTCTCTCGAATCTAAAGTACTTCGATATAGGATCGTTATAGTAGAGCTAGAGGATTTCTAGATAAAGTAGGTCTACTAGTATATATATCGTATCCTAGTAGAAGAGGAATCTTTAGGATTCCTTCTATTATACTAGCTATAGCTATTATAATTCGTCTCTACTCTAAAGAGCTATCTTAATCTTAATCGTCTTAGTATTAGTTTCTAGTACTACCTAAATAGTATTTATAAGGCTTTTTTATACCTCTCTAACCTTAGCTATCCTAGCGAGATAGACGAAGAATTTGCTATATCCTTCTAGTCCTTATTATACTAAGGCGATCCTTATCGATCTATCTTTAAACTCCTTATCTATAAGTTACCTCTATAATCTCTCGAGGGAAGTATATAAGTTCTCCTTGTTTAGCTAGTAACTAGAGTAGTTAATATCTATATAGTTAGGATACCTACTAGTCCTATTAGCTATCCTATTTTCCCTTTCTAGATAGTACGAGATATAGAAGTTAAATATATTAAACTACTTAGTCTAGCGAACTTACTACCTTATAAGCTCCTTAGTTATTATAAACTTCTTAAGATTATTATAGTCTATAATTACCTCTACTTAATACTATATATCCTCTAAGTAGTAATACTAGTACTTAAAGTATTCGACTATTCCTAGTATCTTACTATTATAGATATTATAGTTCCTTTCTATACTATTTATCTTTTATAAAAAGAAGGTAACTAGGAACTAGTACGTCTTATCCCCGTACTTATACTATTGTATTATAATGCGTAATATAGTATAGATCGACATATCTATTTCGATCCTAATTAGCTAGGATAGATTAAAGTACTTTAGTACTAAGACTAGATAGAATATCTCCTTAAGCCGATTAAATACTAATTTAGCTTCTATACTTAAGAAGAGCTACTATAACTCCTCTTTACGTTACTTTCGCCTACCTTTAGCTATATTAGGTCCTCGTTCTATTAACCAATTTAGTAGAGCTACTATTTAGAAGAAGTACCGAATAAAATACTAATAGTAGTTATTAAACCTAATAAAGATATATATATTCCTTGTACTCCTTAGCTTAGAATACTCCTTTACTATTGTAATCCTTTCTAGCTCTATTTTAATCCTATTTAGAGTAATTATATAGCTAAGGAATCTAATCTAGTTCCTACTAAACTTGTATTTACTAAGCTTCGTATATAGCTTATAGTATTAGAGTCTCTTAAGAATAGTAGTAATATACTAGATATATTCCTCTAGATTCTAGGAGTATATTAGGATATTATCTAGATAGATAATATAGATTATATCTACTAAGTCTAACAAGATACTAAGGATATAGCTCTAGAATACTACTAGAACGTTTATAAGCCTAATTAGTATTATAGTATACTCGAAGTATCTATATCTTATTTAGAAAGTAGTCTTGTACTTGTCTCCTTACTTAATATAGATCCTATAGTAGATATCTCGAATATTAAGCTTCGTAAAGATCTAAGCCTTAGTAAGATAGTCTAGTAACTCCTATATAAGGAATAAGAGATATCGATTCTTTACTATAATAGTGTTTAAATCCTAGTAGTTAATCTATAGTTAGAGACTACTATCTTTCTTCTTAGTAAAGAGGATACTAGTATCTACTAGGAAATTTAATAGATAGATCTAGTCCTTCTCGAGGTATTCGTCGAGATAACTCCTTAGAACTACTAATTTAGTCTCTAAGAGGTTATATAATAGATTATAAGGAGGAATCTTATCCTCTACTAGATTAATAGATAGCTTATATAGACTATAATTAAGAACTAGGAATACGTCTCCCTCCTCGAATATTCTATAGAGGTATTTATACTCTAGTAGAAGGCTATTTAGGTCGTCTTAGTCTATTCTAACTATCGATATTATAAAGGAATACGTATCCTTATCTAATATAGCCTTTAAGAAGTTAGAAGGGCTTAATATAGTATAGATATACTATTTACGAGTTCCCTTTCTCTTCTAAATAGCTATCTTAGCTATAAAGTTAATTAAAGGATTCTACTATTCTAACTAGGATATGCCTAGTACAATATCGAAGCTAAAGATCCTTCTAATAGCGAAATTGTCTACGTAGCCTTACTACTAACTACTTATATCTAATACTTTATAGAATATATAGTATTTGTTACTTATAGCTAGTAACTAGCTATTAAGGATCTTATACTAGTAACTAGCTATTAAGGATTAGCGTCTATATTACTTAGAGTAAGGCTAGCCTCCTTAGCTACTATACTATCTAAGATATTAGCCTTAGAGTTATAGTCCTAGTTAATCTATCTTAGTCTACTAGGCTCTATACTTCTTCTCTATTCCTTAGTATAAATAATCTAGTCTACTATAGCTAGGAGAACTACTAGGTAGATTTGTCTTTCTCTAGTTCTAGATTATAGATAGGGCATTAGGACCTCTTATAGCCTATCTTGCTATAGTACTAGTACTAGGGAACTTCTTAGTCCTCCTTAGACCTATTATAGATACTCTAGTACTTCTATAGAAAGCTTCGACCTTTTCCTCCTTAGTTATAGTCTCTAGAGTTTCTAGGTAGCTTATCTAATACTAAGCTAGTACTACTATTATCTAAGTCGGAGTAACTATACTTCTTATTACTCTAGTCTTTATTCCTATAGAACCTATACTCGTTCTCTAGTAAGTAGTAGTAGGCGTTTACTACCTCTTCTACTTTAATTAGGATCTAAAAGTACTATTAGTCTTTCTCGATATAGTATTAGATCCTCTTATCTATAGCTATAACGAAGTTATATATTATATAGTCCTAATAATCCTCTTTAACCTTATTCTACTAGATCTTGATATAGTCTAGTAAATATAAGCTCTACTAGAAAGAAAATATATCTAACTCCTAGGCTAAGGCGCTAGCGGCTACGAGCATAGGAGACAAGAGTATACCTCTCTAGAAATAGTATCGCGATAGTAGATCCGAGAAAAGGTAGAGGGAGGGAGGAATCTAGCCTCTATCCTAAAGCTAGCCCAAAGGCTAACTAATACCTAAACTAGGCCCTAAAGGCTCGAAAGACTAGCCTAATTAGCTAAAAGCGAATAGAAATATCTAAAAGAACCTATAAACCCTAATAGAAGATATCTAAAAGGTACTAGATACTCCCTAGGCTCTAGATTTCCTATTCCTCCTCTCCCTCCTCTAGTAGGCTTAGACCTAGCTCCTATACTAACTAAAGGATACCGATACTATAAACATCCTCTAAACCTATCTATAGAGCCCTAAACTACTACGAAAGTACCTAAACTAAGAATATAGGTATAGGCTACCTCCTAAGGCTAGCTAGCTATACTAAGTATATAGAGAATCCTCCTAGAAAGTTACATAATTACAATAAGGGTTAGCTATAAGGAAGAGTAAGAAAAGATAAAAGGCTATACTAACTAAGAGATACTATAGGGACTTAAAGACCTAGGGATAATCGCTATTAAGAAACTTAAGAGTAGTAACCTAAGGGTTTTTATAGTATCTAAACCGGCTAAAGACAAGTTAATAAACGAACTAGGGTAGATATAGAAGACACTCCCTAGTACTACGATAGAGGCTCTAATATACTAGGTACTAGTATACGGTTTTAGGACCGTAGGATTCAATCCTAAGGACCTAAGCTATATCTATAAGATATAGGAAGAGAACGGAAGACTCTATCTATACCTTAAGATATCCTAGGTAGCCTAGCTAAAAAGCCGAAAGGTAATAGAAGGCAAGACATACTCCTCTATTATCCTAAATACATAGAGCTTAGCCTAAGTGAGGGAAATAATATAGAAGGGCCTAGTATCCTAAGGTACCCTTCTTACTATAGATACATTTAATCCAAAGTTTTCCTAGTTATTATCCTAGCTAACTAGGCTTAAAACTAAGGCCTTTGCTTTCTTCTATACTATTTTAAGTACGATATAGTATACTTTAGAAGAGCAATTTATATATAAAAGAGGGATACAATACGTAGTATATAGTACTTAATTAGAACTACTTAAATTACTAAAGAAGAAAGGAAAGACAGATATCTAGAGAGAAGATATATATCTATAGACTAAGAAGGGCCGAGATAGCCTATCTTGGCCTATTTCGACTCTAGATAGACTAACTAGGCCTATATTTGTAATAGATTTAGTCTAACTTGCTCTATTTTTAGCTAGTAAAGTTCGAAAGGAGTTATATTTAAGAGTTCTCCCTTTAAGGAATATTCTAAATATTGTATACTAGATTTAGTATATTTAAGCTATAGGCGATTCTATTAGACCTAGAATCCTAGAAATCTAGATTAACTCCTAAGGATTTAGCCTAAGTTATCCTACTTTTAGCTATTTAAGATCTTTAGTTTTTATATCTAAGAATCCTTATTTTAAGGACTATTATAAGTATTATATACTTTATTTAGTACATTTTAAGCTATAAGCGATTCTATTTAGACGTCCTAGTAGGTTAGTTTAGGCTAGGTTCGGATTCAAAACCGAACCTAACCTATTTGTCTAGGTCTAATCTTAGGGAACCGGAAGTTTGTCCGGGTTTAAACCCAAAAATTCAATAGGTTTATAGCGAACAATAGAAATATTAGAAAGGCGGAAATTGCGAAATATCGAGGTAGAGGATATATTGTTATTTATATATACTACTATTATCGTAGTCCTAAAGGACAAACTAGTTATTTCTTCTATATATACTACTAGTATCGTAGTCCTTAGGGATAGAGTAGTTATTTCTTTCTATAGTATAGCGCTAATAGCTATCCTTCCGTTCCTTTATTACTTATAACGGTTCTTGTATAGATTCTCGCTAACGTCTATATCTCTAATAAAGATACTATAGCCCTTTAGAAGCAAACTTAGTATAATAATGTCCTTCTACTAAATAGTAATACGCTTAGTATAGATAGCTAGTAGGTTAATAGCTATCTAGAGTTAGTATATATTAAGGACGTTAGGGAGCAATATATACTTAAAGAAAGTCGTAAGGTATACTTTAGAGGCCTTACGTAATGCCTCGATAGTATTGAACTAAATATAGAACTAGCTAGCGCTAGTAATGCTAGTATCGTAGATTAACTATTTAATTAGTCTCTAGAATAGCGCTCGCGGGATTAT
>LFZO01000953.1:0-15020 GCA_001578225.1 Pseudocercospora musae
CTTTAGTATATATACGACTAACTTAATAAGATATAGCTATATACCCTCGCCGTCTCGATTTATCTAAATCTAGTCGAGGATAAGGTTCGTAAGGTACTCGAGGAGGTAAAGATAGAAGGCTAGCGGTAATCGGTATAGTAGACGCGGTCTATATATATTAAGATATCCGTTAGTATATCTATATAGACCTAGTAATCCTACTATACTATCTTTAGCTCTATCGCCGTAAGTCGCTCTAAAATTGTAAGATAAGAAACGAGAGGCGTAGTAGGCTATACTTATTCGAGTATAGTATAGGTAAGGTAACAATTGCTTACCTAGAGCCGGCTATAGCCTAACCGATAGATTAGTAGACTATTAAACGATAGTATCTATATAAGAGATAGTATATATAATAATATATATTCCGAGACTATCGGGAGGGAAGAGAGTCTTTAACTTATTATAGATAACTCTTTATATATCCTTAAATTGAATCTTGCTTCCTATATTAAAGGTATAGACGAGCTATAAGGCCTATTTAGTCTTCTACTTTAGCGTACTATTATCGTCTAGGTAAGGTAATAGCTACTTACCTATAGCCGGCTATATAGCCGACCGTTTTTCTAGCTTAACCTCTAGTTACTTTACTTAATACTTATCGATAGTTGCGTAGTAGCGCTATACATCGTATAAGATCTTCCTTTGTATCTTTTGTTATACTTTTCTATCCTTAGGTTTATCGTTATCGATAGAGTTTATTAGAAATAAAGTTAGGGGCGTCGTTAGCTATAGTTATAACTTATTCGAGCGTAGTCTAGGTAAGGTAACGGCTATATTAGCCCGGTATATTAAGGAACGAGTAAGTAAATGAATAATATTAGTCGCTAGCTATAGTTAACGAAGCGTAGAGAGGGAAGTTCTCTCGTAAACGCGGAAGTTAGGTATATCGAGTTAATGCCTAAGGCATCAATGCCAAGACCTAGTTGTAGAGGGCTAGCTTCTAGCCGGTCCGTAATACTACTCCCCTCCTATGTAGTTACGGTAGCGGTAGTAGCGATAGTAGTAACGCGAATAGCCGTATTAGAAGGGTAGGCGGGTAGGTCATTATCTCCTAGTCGCGGCTTGTAAGGATAGCGTGCGTAGAAGTTAGCGACTACCTTAGTCGTATACGCGATATTATCTACTATTGTCTAAGAAGCCTCGCTCTTATTATATCTAAGCTATAGTACTTTGTACTTGAATACCCCGTTTTGGCCTCGGTTCTTGCCCTTCTTCTTCTTCTTACCAAACTACTAAGAGTCTATAATGCCCTTAACCTTATATTCTATCTCTCCGTCTACCTTAATAGCTAGCGGGGCTACATTGTCTTAACTAGGTAGCGGCGGTATATTAGGCATTAGCGTTAATAGCGAGGCGTAGAACACGTTATAGATTTTTATCGATGCGGGTAGTTCTAACTCGTAAGCGTACGGCGAGACGACCTTTAAAATACGGAAGGGACCTACTCTACGCTATTCGAGTTTAGCGTTACGCTCGGTCTTTATTCCCTTTAGAGATAGGAAGACTTCGTTACCGATAGAATAGGCTAGGTATAGATAGCGGTCTTTGTTAGCTATTCGTTCTATCTCTAATTAAGCCTACTATAGGTAGCGTATAGCTTGTTATTCTAGCTCGTATGTATACTTAACGAAGTCGACTACTACTAGTTCTTCGTTAAAATCGTCGTTAAGCTTAATGCCTATTCGTAGGTTAAAGCTATAATAAGCGTAGAAAGGGGATATACTAATAGTATCGGATCGTTAATTATTGTCTACGAATTCTACTATCGAGAGCTACCGAGTCTAGTCGTTGCCGCTATAATTTACGTAGGCGCGGAGATAGGCTTCGGTTATACTATTAAACCGTTTAGTCTAGCCGTCGGTCTAAGGATATCGAGCGGTTAATAGTTAGAGAGCTATATTAGTAAGCCGATAGAGTGCTCGCTAGGATTGCGATACGAATTGCGGTCTATAGTCGGAGGTTATAGTCTTCGGATAACCGTAGTGCTTCTAGACTCTATCTAAGAATACCTCCGCTATATTAGTAGTAGTCGTATATTTCTCTATTATAGCGATAAGGTAGCGCATCTTCGTAAGCCGATCTACTATAACTAATATCGCATCGTAGCTACTATTAGACGTCGGTAATCTAGTAATTAGGTCTAGTGTAACGTACTACTAGCGATGCTTAGGCATAGGTAGAGGCCGAAGAAGTCCTTGTTTCCGCTAGCGATTACTATAAGTCCGCTTGTAGATATAGTAGTAGGTAATATATTAGGCGACATCGCGGCGTAACTCGGGCTAGTAATAGTACCGGCTAACTAACTTATACGTGTATTTACGTCTAGGGTGCCTAGCAATTAGGTAAGTATAGTAGGCTTCAATAATACGCGTACGAAGATTGCTAGTATCTAGGATATAGAGACTTTCGCGATAATATAATAATCCGGAGATAAACTCGTATTCTAATAGGAATATTTAGTATAGTAAGCCGTTAGATCTCGATAGAGCTATATAGGTATCGAGGTACTACTATATACGTAATACTGTTGGAATATATAGTCTAGTTAGTAACCTGGCAAGGGATGCCAAGGCAGACTAGATTACATGATGACTATCATGTGACTAATCCAAGCTAATACCTTTCAGGTTCAGCTCCAACCTATAGATAATAATAACACACTTGCTATTCCTACTTTAGCCCCTACTATTCCTTGTAGCTTCTATTACAGCTTATAATCCATTTATACCTGTCGGCCCTCCTTAGCTCGATAGGTTATGAGCCCGGGTTTGCAACTATAAGGAAGAAAGACTAAAGCAGTATAGGTTACCCCTAGACCTATAAGTCCAGTCCTAGAAGGAAGAGGCAAAACAGGAGAGGGAGACTCGAGGTAGACCTACATACATTGTACAAAGAAGCCCTATGCATATAAGCTATAAAAGAACCTAGTAAGGCATACTTGGAAGTATAAAGGGAACAGATAAGCCTAAGTCTTGAGCACCTTTAGATAAGCCTTAGACTTAGCACTTAGTACTACTAATACCCTAACTTGTTAGTATATAGTTAGGAAGAACTTGAGGAAGTTATTAGCCTTATAGAGCCGGAATCTATTCCAAGTTTTTAGTAACCTTCTAAAACTGAGCTAAGTTGTTAGTAACCTTCAAACTGTCATAGGCCTAGTAGAGCTAGGGATCTGCCAACCAAGGAAGATAGCTATCTAGAAACTATTATTTTTAGATTAAAGAAAGAGCTTATTTCTAGAGTTTGTTTAGGTTTGATTTATAGAAGAAACCATAGATCAAGAAGGTAGAATTAGCAAGAGAAGGGCTATACTAATCTTAATAAGGGAGAATCATGAATCATAGTTCAAGATCATTAGGATGCACCTAATAAAGCTAAAGGTTGAATAGGTACTAGATGAAGTAGTCCTTAATATCTTAGTATCGATACTATCTAAGTATGTCTTAATAACATTATTAGAATCTTTGAATTAGTTAATTAGAAGAGCAAGCTATAAGGTTCACAATGCAATAGCATTGTATGAAATGTTTATCTACATTTTAGAAGATAACTAGGACGAATGTTAAGAGCTTGAATATACAAAGCATTTATAGGACTAGGCAAAAGGGAAATATGAGAGGAAACTGTAGGCAATAGGGAGAAGTTTACTCTAGCAGTATACTAATTTTAGTATAGAAGAGGGTTAGACAATTAATAAAGCATGGTAGAGCCTAAGTAGTATAGCTAGGAAGGTAGTATCTATCTTTCCCTAGTTTAAGGACATCAAAACTAAGGAGAGGAAGATTTAGTAGTTACTAGTAGCCCTTCTAGAATCATTTAGCACTATTAGGGATAGGATTAACCTAAGGTAGGACCTTAGCCTATAGGACATCCTTAGAATCCTAAGAGAAAAGCAAGAGCAGATAACAAGCTAGGAGACAGCTATGTTTACTAAGAAAAGGAATTAGGTAGGAGCAAGTAGAGACTCATTATACTTCCTATATAGAGGGAAGCATTAGATCAAAGAATGCCCTAGCCTAGACAAGGCAAAAGCAGCTATCTAGCCAAGACAAAGCTATAGGATAGCAAAGAAACAATCCCTATCTAGAGCTAGGAGGGGACCTTCACTAGACAAAGAATAACTTAAAGAGATGGTAAAGAAACTAAGCCTAAAGATACAATCCCTAGAGAAGAAGACTAGGAAACTATCTTCTAAGAAGGCCTATATAGTACAAGATGTAGAGGCATCCTCTAAATCATCTCCCCCCTTTAAGGAAGAAGATGTTAATAAGGTAGCTTATTTAACTATTAAAGCAAAAGGCAAGTATAAGCTATCTAAGTAGCTGCTTAACTCCTATGCTTCTACCTACATAACTAACTAAGAATCACTCTTTAGAGACTTAAAGCCTCTTAAGAGGAAAAAGTAGATTAAGGTTAAGGGTAGCTACTTAATAGCTATATATGTTAGGAGTATAGTTATAGGTAGAAGGAAAGGCAAACAGATTGTGTTAAAAGGTATTCTCTTTATACCTAGGCTTAGAGTCAATCTTGTTTCTTAGAACCAGTTTAGTAAGTAGTTTAGTGTTCAACTACCAAAATTCACACTTTACTTACCTAATAGAAAGCCAGTTGTCTAGACAAGGCTTTGAGGAGGAGTGCCATTTATTAAGGAAATTAGCTAAGACCTAGATAAGCTCGCATATGTATACATTCCTTAGGACTTAATAAATGATAAAGCCTATATACTTGTAGCCTAGACTAACTAGGATTAGTAGGAGCTATGGCATAGAAGAGTTAGACACTTTGGAGAAGGAATGCTAAAAGACCTCTACAAAGTAACTAACCTAAAGGACAAAATCCCTATCCCTACAAAGCATTAGCCCTATAGGGTGTATTCTCTAGCTAAAATGAAAAAACATAGAGGTAAGGAGACTAAGAGAAAGCTAGCTAGGCTTGCCCTTGTCTTAATTAATATCTGTAGACCATTACCTATCTCAAGACTAGGTTTTAAATAGTAGCTTGAGATTGTTAACAACTTTTTAAGAAAGAAGTAGGTATTCCTATTAAAATCAAGAGAAGATGTAGCAAATGTATTGTAGGGATAGAGAAGAAAAGCTAAATTACAATTAGGGAATTAGCTTTAGGTAGTAAGAAGTAATAGAGCAAGAGAATTGCTTGTATTACTTAAGTAGTAGGAGAAAGAATCTAGAATCTCCTATTACACAACTAAAGCATATAACTTAATCTAAAATAGAGTTGTAGAAAGGTTAATCTAGACATCTAAGGAGCATGTTAGGGCAATGCTAGAAGATTTAAACATGCCGGTTGAATTCTAGCTAGAAGCATTAGCTACCTACACTATTATGAGAAATGCTATCCTAAATAGTCTAGATATAGATAGATTCAAAGTTTTACCCGATGAAGCTTTTACTAGAAAGAGACCTTCTACATTATACTTTAGGGTCTAGAGATGCAAAGCAGTTGTATATATAGACGCTAAATCTTAGCCGGCTAGGATAAGATTAGACAAGCTAATGAATAGAGGTAAAGATGCTATTTTCATTAGGTATATGCCTAATACATTAAAGATGTAGCTATTCTAGGAACCTAATATAAAAGCTATAAGAGCTTACAACAATACTATCTAGTTTAAGAATAAGAAAGGAGGGGATATAACATTAAATGTTCCTAGACTTAACTAGCTAAGCCAAGCTCTAGTAAGGAACCTAGTTAGCAGACTAAGGAAGGAGAACCGGGATATCAAACTATTGTAGGTCCAACTGCCTCTACCACTAAAGGACATTAACCAATATTAGGTAATGGTTGATCTAGAAGAAAAAGAACAAAACGATGAATAGTAGGCCTCTAATTAGAGCTAAGAGAAATAGTAGGCCCCTGATTAGAGCTAAGAGAAACCTTAGCAAGATAACTAGGATGTCTAGGCTTAGGAGGGGAATTTAAAGAGAAGGAGATCAATCTCTAATAAAGGGTTAAGGGAAGAAAGAGTGCATAGTATAATTACAAGATTAACTATATAGAAGAGACTAAGAGAATTAGAGGAGGATGAGTTCCTAGAAGCTAAGCACTATAGGGCCTTCATCTATATAATGAAAGACCTAGATCCAAGTATGGATTAAATAGATAAACTTCTAGAGTATGTTTGCGAGGTTGCATTCCCTACCTTTATACCGGGGATTGCATAAAGATAGGAGGTTCTAATCCTAAGAACCTACCAAGAGGCAATACAAGATCCTAAATAGGGTTATATATAGGAAGATACAATCTAGAAAGAACTAACTACGCTTAGAAGCAACCATACCTAGGATTAGATAGTTCTACTAAAAGGAGCAAACCTAGTTACTTCAAAATAAGTGTTTAATATGAAGAGACTAATCAGTAGAGTAATTAACAAGTTCAAAGCAAGACTAGTTGTAAGGGGGTTCTCTCAGAAATTTGGGATAGATTTCTAGGAGACATTTATACCAATAGTTAGGCATAATACACTTAGAGTGTTTATAGCTACTATATATGAAAAGGATCTAGAGCTACACTAAGTAGATGTAAACAATGCATTTACTAAAAGTATCCTATAAGAAGACATCTTTATAATCCTACTACTAGGTGTAGAGGTCCTACAAGGCATAGCCCTAAAAATCCTAAGGAGCTTATATAGCCTAAAACAAGTAGCAAGAGACTAGAACAAGCTATATGTCTTAAAGCTAGAGGAAATGGGATTCTACTAGTTAGAGGTAGACCTATATTTGCTCATTCATAGAGGAAGGAACCTAATAGTCCTTACCTATATAGATAACATTCCCATTGTAGCACTAAAGCTAGAAGATGTTCTCTAGTTCAAGAAGGAACTAGGCAAGGTATTCAAAATTAAAGACCTAGATAAACCAACCAAAATTCTTAGGATGAAGCTTACTAGAGATAGAAAGAATAGTACTCTAAAGCTAGACTAAGAACACTATATCTAGGAAAACCTTACCAAGTTTGGAATAACTAAAGAAATAGCCTACCTAACCTTGTTACTACTTAATAGCTATGAGAGTCTAAGAAAATCTAACTTAAATGAAGAAAGGTATAACAAGACTAAGTACTAAAGCTAGAATGGTACATAGATATAGCTAATAACCATAACAAGACCTAACATTGCTTTTGCTCTTAGAAGATTAGGATTATATACGTTAGATCTATCCAAGAGACATCTAAAAGCACTCAGAAAACTAGCTAGATACCTAAGATCATTCCTAAGTCTAGGGTTAATGTTTAGGAGGGGAGGAGGAAAGCTAATAGGATATTCAGACTCTAATTATACAATAGATAAAGCTAATAGAGTCTCGATCCTTAGAAGCATCTTCTTTCTCTATAGATTACTAGTTTCTTAGATAAGCAAGAAGTAGAAGTTAGTTACTACATTAACTATAGAAGCTAAGTACATAGCAATAAATGCATATACAAAGCAATCTCAATTCCTTATAGCACTCCTAAGGGAGATGGATTATACATAATTAGTAGGAGAATACTCATTCTAACCATTAATTAAAGGAAATTCTAATACAGTGAATAAAGTTAGACCTATTTAGATTATAGGTAACAACTAGGTAGCTTTGACTCTTATTAAAGATGCTCATACCTATAAGAGATCAAAACATATTAATATTAGTTTCAATAAGATTAGAAATCTTTAGTAGCAAAGAAAGATTGTAGTAGAATACACTCCAATAAAAGAGATAGTAGCTAATAGCCTAACTAAGCTAAAGATAGGGCCACAGTTCTAGGAATTCATTAGACAACTATAGTTAGTATAAAGAGATAAAAGTGCCTACTTAGAGGAGTTCAAACTCTACTAAGCGGGCAAACACTAGATCTAGGAATTGAACCTAGTAGATTAGATACGCTATGCCAATCTAGAAGCTATTGCATCTAATTAGCTAATTGAAGTTCTTATTAGATTATATTGGTTAGAATTGGGATTTGTAGACTAACTAATCTAAGTAGGAGTGTTGGAATATATAGTCTAGTTAGTAACCTAGTAAGGGATGCTAAGGCAGACTAGATCACATGATAACTATCATGTAACTAATCCAAGCTAATACCTTTTAGGTTCAGCTCTAACCTATAGATAATAACAACACACTTGCTATTCCTACTTTGGCCCCTACTATTCCTTGTAGCTTCTATTGTAGCTTATGATCCATTTATACCTGTCGGCCCTCCTTAGCTCGACAAATACTTGTTTATCGTCTCGGCTCGTAGCTACAATGTTATCGAATATAGATTTGCTATCGAAGGTAACGAAGGAGAGTCGTATAGTAGGATCGACGTTCTTAGGCTTTAGAACGATTTGTTACTAGGCTCGTATACGCTCATCCGTCTTATTACTAATCGTTAGTAGATCTACTAACCTACGGGTAAGGCTATCCGGTTTGATACCTAGTTTGCCTACTCGATAGGTAATCTAGAAACGGAAGCGGCTTAAGAACTCGCTCTAACGGGCCTAGCGACGACTAAGCTACTTAGTTATTATGTAGTACTCTAAATTCTTATAGTCTATAAGTACTTTAATAGTCTTAGGATAACCTTCGAGCTTACTACGCTACTACTTAAAGGCTTTTACGATTGCTAGTAGTTCTTTATCGTAAATCTCGTAGTTATACTCTATAGGGGACATTTTGCTCGAGAAGAAAGCGATAGGTCTCTAAGCGCCTTTAATTAAGTCGTCTACATACTATTGTAACATAACGCCTACTACGACGTAATCTAAGGCGTCGGTCTCGACTATAATCGGTAGTATAGGATCGTAGTAGGCGAGGATTAGTTAAGCTAAGAAAGCGGCTTTTAAGGCATCGAAGGCTCTTTAGTAGCTATCTAACTATTAGAAGCGATATTTGCTATCTTCCTTCTTCGTAAGCTCTATTAATAGTCGGGCTAATCGTAAGAACTTGTTAATAAAGCGTCGGTAGAAATTAGCGAACCTAAGGAATACTTAGACGTCCTTAATATTACGAGGAACGGGCTAGTTGCGTACCGTATCTACCTTCTTAGGATCTATCTTAATGCCCTAGATTGTTACAATAAGCCCTAGGTATTTTACCTCTTAGACTTTAAACTCGCTCTTCGAGATATTACAATATAGGCCTACCTTACTAAGGGCGGTAAGTATACGGTCTACGTAGACGCGGTGTTCTTCTAAAGAGTCCGAGTAGATAAGGACATTATCGAGGTAAGCCGTATAGAAGACATCGAGATAAGGAGCTAGTATATTATTAATGTAATACTAGAACGACGATAGCGCGTTTACTAACCTAAACGGCATTACTAGGTACTTGTAGAGGCCGTAACGGGTCTTGAAGGTAGTCTTCTATTTATCGCCCTATGCAATACGGAGGCGGTTAAAGGCCGAGATAATATCGAGCTTAGTATAGTACTTGGCTTTACTAAGGCGGGATAGCGTCTCTTGTATTAGCGGTATAGGATAGGTGTTCTTGATAGTAATCTTATTTAGTCGTCGATAATCTATATAGAAGCGGAGTCCGCTACCTAGTTTCTTAACAAATAATACTAGTAAGGAGGTAGGTAAGCTCGATAACCTAATAAAGCCCTTCTTAAGGTTATCCTTTAAGTAGTCGCGTAGTACTTCTAACTCTTTATAAGACATAGAATATAGAGGCCCGTACTTCGGTTCTATAGTAGTATCGATGCGATAATCGTACGCTCGGTACGGAGGTAGCGTAGACGCGTCTTGTTTAGAAAACGTCGAGAGATAATAATGTAGATATCGAGGAAGCTTTATAGAAGGGTCGATGTTCCTCTTAGCTATAATAGCCTATTCAACGTTACGAAGGGACGCTACGAAGACCTAATGCCCTTTCTTAGTAGAGAGGATATTAAACGGCGCGGCTCTAATAGTACAAATGCCTATTACTCGCGCTTTGCGCATAACGGCGATTGCTAAGGGTCGGTAGGGCGTACGAGGAGGTAGCGAAGGCTCGATAGATATAGTCTTATATAACGATTTATTATCGACATTAGAAGAAGCTACGTCTAATACATTAGCCTAAGAGCGTAAGTCTTTACCGAAAGTAGGAATAGAAGGTAGCGACCTACTAGGCCTAGTAGGTCTATTTCTCGTATCGCGATATTCTCGGTAATCCATTATCTCTAGTTCTAACTTCGAGAGCGTTAGACTAGTTAGTAGCAATGTAGGCGTCTTAATAGTTTCTATATTAATATTCGGAGCGATGCTAGTAACTCTAACTATCGCATAATACTTATTGTAGTATTCTTTATAGTATTCGGAGTCGAAGAGTATAGTATCGTTATACTAGCGTATACGAGGGTTATATTGCTTTAACTACGGCTTGCCTAGTATAATCGGATAATAGCTAAGCTTAGTAAGGAAGAAGTAGATGTATTCTTTATAGCCGAGTACGTCGAGTATAGCTTTAGCTACGTAAGTAACGTTAGGAGCGGAGGTACTATCGAAGGCTTCAAGTTTGCGTAGAGCTAGTAATTCGAAGATAGGCAAGTTACAAGTATGCGCGTAATTAGTATCTATGAAAGCGTATCTAGTACAACTATAGTTAACTATACTATATAATTCATGTATTACGGAGTCTATCTATAGTATATATAGCAATACTAAGTACTCCTCGTCTAAGCGTATAAAAGGCTCCGCCCTAAGGGCTACTAAGCTAATACGAAGTATATCTTTCTCTTTACGATCGTAGATATCGTTACAATACTATAGGTATCTATACTAATACTATAATGCTAAACGCTAGACTAAAGGAGTATAGACTAGTTATTAGACTAAGTTCTATAGACTATCGATAAGCGGTCTCTAAGAGCGACTTAACTTAGAGACTAGGAGTTTTCCTACTACTAGGAGCTCGAAGGATTGCCTTCGGACGTAGTAGGGTCGGGGTTAGCGTTAGCGTTGCCGGCTACTATAGCTAAGATATTAGTACTACGGTTAGTACGGCCTTCTCGAGTGTTAGGGTAGTAGCTCTTCTAGTATCCGCCTTCGCTATAGTAACTATAGAGGTTTAGGCGGCGGCGCTTATCGCGCTATTCTTGAGTTAACGGCGCACGCTTACTATTGTTTATAGCCGAGAGATCTATTGCATTACCGCTATTGGATGTGTTTAACGGGGCGCTACTAGCGCCTAGAGTAGCTTAAGCCGGAGTACTAGATAGGCGGCGCTAAGGGTTAATTGACTACTAAGCTTAGGCCTACTATTATTAAGCTATAGGTATAGACTAAGAGGACCCTACTAGAGTCTTATTTTAACTATTGTCCTTAGCGGTAGTGTTAGAGCTAAAGGCACTATAGGAGGTACTAGAGGCCTTAACTTCCGTCTTGCGCTTACGGATTAAGTAATTAAGAGCTTCTAAGCGCTTATAGACATCCTCGTACGAAAGAAGGTTAGTATCCTACTAGCGAGCCTACTTATTACGAAGCTCCTTACTTAGGCCATTATAGAAGGCCTCCTTACGTACTAACCTATCGTATCTAACGATAGCGTTAAGCGTGTTGAACTCGGCTCGATAGTATACGAAATCCTTACTATCCTACTTCAAGCTCTTTATCTTGGCTAGGGCGGTAGCCTCTTCGTTAGTATCTCTAAATACTTCGATAAGGACTCTCTCGAATGCCGTTACTATATCGAGTATAAAGGTAATGCGCGGCTAGTCGCCGGTACGGTCGATCTTAACGTAGAGGATTAGGATAATGCGTGCTTTTAGACCGAGGCGACTATATATATAGGAGAGCTTACTATAGAGGGTCGGAAAGCGGTCTACGTTAGTAGTCAACTTAAGGAATATAGCAATAGACTAAGTCTTTAGTACTAATTTGCTATCTCCGTTATACGCGTCGGGATTAGGCATCTTCTCGGACTTCTTAGGCCTCTACTATAGTAGGCCGAAGCCCCTACTCTTGCTCTTATCGGTAGTCTAAAGCATATCGTTAAGACGATCGACTTCGTCCGTTGCTTGCTTCTATTACTATTAGAGGTATATAGTGCGGTTATTCGTAGTCTTTACGTTACTCTTAGCCTAAGTCTACGTCTAGTTAATCTCTACCGTAGTAGCGGCTTCTATAGCGAGGGCTCGTGCCTCTATATTATTACGCTCTTTCTCGGTAGATAATCGCTCGTTCTCGAGCTAAAGTAACTAGGCTTCGTATGTCTAGAGGTAACGATAGAGCTATCGGTATGTAACCTCGCTATTAAACGGCTAGAATAGCTATACGAGTAGCTCGGCGGTTAGCGGAATAGTCTAAATATTAATATTACTAGTACGGCGTTCTTATAGAGAGGGAGGTACTTGCTACGGGTCGCTAATCGTATAGTATTAGTCCTACGGGTTTGGTCGATTACTAGGTAGTAGTATACTACGAGGCGATACCTTACTATCTATAGTGACGTACGCGATGTATGCGATATAGTAGTAGACTTCTTAATAGGCTCTTGGTTAGCGTACGCTCTACTTAATAGAGTTTAGCGTACAGATCCTACGTAGCACGGCGCCTATTGTAATAGGTAGGTCGTCTCGTCTCGAACACGGTACAAAGTCGGCGTGCCTCTAGTACGAGAACCTAAGGGCTTTGGCGAGGTTATTAGACGCTTCGTACTATTAAGGAACGAGTAAGTAAATAAATAATATTAGTCGCTAGCTATAGTTAACGAAGCGTAGAGAGGGAAGTTCTCTCGTAAACGCGGAAGTTAGGTATATCGAGTTAATGCCTAAGGCATCAATGCCAAGACCTAGTTATAGAGGGCTAGCTTCTAGCTAGTCCGTAACACGGTAGCCGGCCGTTTTTCTAGCTTAATCTCTAGTTAATTTACTTAATACTTATCTATAGTTACGTAGTAGCGCTATCTATCGTATAAGAACCTTATATATAAGCTTGTTCTTATCTACTCTTGCCTTATATATAGTTACGCTTCTATATATAGCGGATAGGTCTAGCCTATATTAGACCGCGTTAAAAGTCTTTAATACGATAGTATACGATAACTAACCTTTTAACAATACTTTTAAACCTTAACGGACGGACGAAAGTTCTCTATAGTAGTAACTAGTTAGCGCTACAAGTCCCGAAAACGATATTCTAATAGACGACTTCGAGTAGCTAAGCGAGATACTTAAGGCTTTCGACTTCCTTACTAATTACGACGACTCTACGATACTAGACTTTCCGTAACTTACTCCGACCGATAGTAATTAAGCTACTTAGATCGAAGCTAGGCCGGAGGTCGGCCTACTAACTATAGAAGCGCTAGACGATAGGTAGCTCGATAGCGCCTTCGTTAACCTAGTAACTAAGTCGTAGATAGTAGTCTCTAAAGAGGTAACTAAGTAGAAAAAGGCTATACCTCTAGCAAAGTCTATTATACCTCCTAAGAAGCTAAAGAGTCTTAATTTAGGTATACCTATACTTAAGGGCCTAGATTTAAAGGCTAAGGCGCTTGTATAGTAAGAAAAGCTAAAAGATCGCTTCTATATATAAAATTATAGATAGCTAGGTACGAGACATAATTTCAATAATATAGGTAGCTAGGCTAGTAAGAAGGATAGAAATTCCGGGATATATAGTCGTATACTTATAATCTTTATGTTAGTAGTTATATAAACTACTTTACGAGCTAGTCTATAGCTATCTACTCGGTATCTTGTATAACTATATCTTTAGTCGTCTACTATACTCTAGCGATATCTACTACTATATAAGTAGAGCGTATATAGTCTATAGCTACTTACCCTAAGCTAAGACATATTCTATCTTTCGAATTACTAAGATATATCGTTAAGAAGTACGTTAGCTTTAATATTCCCTTATAGCCTAGCTTAGCTAGTATCTTATAGTACCTATTCGTCCCCTCTAGCTACTTCCTCTCGATATCGAAGTAATAGTAGAGAGCTTTTACTCTACTATATCCTAGGCGTACTATATCCTTAAAGTAGTAGCGGCGGAGATTATAGTCCTAAGGCTAGTAGCTAGGCTAATCTAAGCGAGGCGTATTCCTAAAGTATAGCGGAAAGCTTTTGTCCTATATATTAATATTTCGAATAACCGCGCGCTTAGCGATAGTATAGATTTCGTATAGTATAGGGAAGCGTTCCTAACTTAAAGCTTTCTATAGAATTGTTAGTAAGACCTAACTTTTTAGCCGGCTAAATAGCTAGCTATATAGCCGGCTATAATAGATATACCTAAACTCTACTATTTCCTACTACCTTTAATAGCTTTCTAATCTAGACCTTAGTCTTTGTACTCCTCTTAAACTACTTAATTGCCTATAGCTTTCTCTATATCGAATAAATAGCCTTATACTAATATATATATACTACGTAGCCTAGTGCATTAGGACTAGGAGGCTAGATAGACTACAAATGACTCCCTAGAAAGCCAAGGACCTAGAACAATATAGAGTCCTAACAAGAGAAATGCTAGAGAAGGAGCTTCGAAGACTAAACACAAGGCTAAAGGAAGACAAGCTAAAGGAAAAGAAACAAAGCCTAGTAGAATCGATTGCTAGATACCTATAGGAGCAGGAATGGAACAAAACACAAGTTAGACTAGGAACCCTAAAGGCACTGATTAAATTTGGTTAATACAACTACTAGCTCTATAAGGACCTAAACAGGGCCGAAGCAAGCCTAGCTATTTAAATTAGATCTAAACACATTGGACTTAGATCTTACTTGTTTAGAAGAAACGTCCTAGGAATCGAAAGCAGAGCTTACCAATGTAGCTACTAATCTTAGAACCCTAAGCATATGCTACTAGTCTACCCCTAATAGTTAGAAGGTAGAAGTAATTAGAGACTAAAAGCAATGGAAAGGGAATATAACAAGCTAATCTAAAGCAAAGAAGACCTAAGGAGGATAGTAAGGTAGATTATCAAATAGGGATTCGTACAACAATTTGCACTAGTAAGGGAAACCGAGGAGTAGATAAGAAGGAGGGAAGAAGAGGGGGAAAG
>LFZO01000954.1:0-17877 GCA_001578225.1 Pseudocercospora musae
ACTACTAGTCGGTATTAAAGGAGCTTATCGAGGAATACTCTAATTATATAGCGCATAGAGCTAAGGGGTAGCAATAGCGGAAAAAGGTTAAGAAATCGCGAACGTCGTTCATATTTAGTACCTAGGCCCCGGAATAGGACGAGATCGAGGCAAGGGGAGCTCTAGACGAACTCGAGATATATCGAAGGCAAAGTAAGTACTACTATTAGTATAGTCGTTATCCTAAGCTATAAGCTAACGAGAATTAGATTTATCCTATCTTGTAAACGATTTCTTAGAGGATGATATATTAGGAATATAGTCTCGAATCGCCGATAGTTATCTAATAGTCGCTATAGTCGCTCGAGACATTCTAGTAATCCCTAGAGTAGGAATTAGGACGGAGCGCTCGTTTAGTATTAGGTAGTATTAGTGCTAATACAATCGAATATATAGTCCGACCGTCTTTAAGATAATTATAATTAATCGGAATTTTCTTATATAGAAGAAACGTTAAGGGAAGAATAACCCTCGTACTATAACGTTAGACAACTTACTTAGAGAGGAAGTAAGGGTAGAGGAAGAGGAGAGTAAGAACTAGGACAAGGAAGAAGATACTCGATTTAGCCCTTCTATCTAACTAATTAGTAATAACGAGGAGGAAGGTAATAAGCCCTCGAAGCGAAAGCGGAAGCGATATTAAGGGGATCTAGATAGGAATCCTAAAAGAGGATCTATAGATAGCGAGGTAGATAAAATTAATGTAGCTAGCCTTATAGCTAGCTAGGTAAAGTCCCTTAGATCTATACCGAGCGCCGGGCACTACCTCTAGATACAAGTCGCTATCTATACATAGTTAGTTATCCTTATTATTATACTAACCCGAGAGCTAATAGTACGAGTTTTCGAAGAAGTACGCTACCTATACTATCGCGTATACTCCGTTCTAACCCTAAGCGTAAGCTAGGTATACGGCCGGCTATAGGTAAGTAGCTATTACCTTACCTATACTATACTTAGATAAAGATAGCCTATAGGCCCTCTAGTTTCTAATCTAATAAATCGCGATTCCTAGGCTTTAAGGAAAAATAGTTAGGAGATAGCGACCGAACATTATATAATACCTACCCCTCTATCTCTATACTTGCGGAATAGATATATTTAGTAGCGCTAAGGGATAAAGAAAGAAGGGCGGCGATATAGCCTTACTCGTAGGTAGAGGCTATACTAAGATCCGCCTATCGCGTAGAGTATATATTAGTTTATAAACCCTTTACTTTACTCTTTACTATACTTTCTATACTAAGAATGTATCCGTACTCTTATTTAAAGAGCTATATCGTACAATATACAAGATCGTATTAAATAAGAAGGGCTAAGAGCTATATTAGAAGATTGTAGGCTTTAAGGAGAAATAGTTAGGAGATATAGTATAGCCGGCTATAGGTAAGAACTTATTATTCTACCTATACTATACTCGAAGAAGTATAGCGGATAGCGCCTCTCGCGGCTTATCTCTCGAATTCTATCGACGAGAGTACAAAAGAGTTATTAATATATACTCTAATATATACGAGCTAATCCTAACCTACGATAGTAGTAGTAAGTAGAAGGTAGATAGTACTTTCAAGATATAGCTTACTTTCGGATTAACGGGTATATATCTAGAAAGTAAGCTAGAAAATTAGCTAGCTATATAGCTAGCTATAGGTAAGTAGCTATTACCTTACCTAGATTGTACTCGAATAAGTATAGCTAACGGCGCCCCTAACTTCCTTTCTAATAAATTATATCGATAACGATATAGCTAAGGGTAGAAAAGTATAATAAAAGATATAAAGGAAGATTTTATATAATATATAGCGCTACTACGTAACTACCGATAAGTATTAAGTCGAGTAACTAAAAAGTAAGCTAGAAAAACGGCTAGCTATACAATCGGCTATAGGTAAGTAGCTATTACCTTACCTAGACTACGCTCGAACAAGTATAGCTAACGGCGCCCCTAAATTCATTTCTAATAAATTCTACCGACGACGATAAAGCTAAGGGTAGAAAAGTGTAATGAAAGATATAAAGGAAGATCTTATACGATGTATAGCGCTACTACGTAACTACCGATAAGTATTAAGTCGAGTAACTAGAAAGTAAGCTATAAAATAGGCCGGCTATACGGCCGGCTATAGGTAAGTAGCTATTACCTTACCTAGACTATACCCGAACAAGTATAGCTAATAGCGCCCCTAACTTCATTTCTAATAAATTACTTCGAGGACTATAGAAAGGAGTTCGCGAGACCCGAATTTGTTATAGGAAGCAAGATTCAATTTAAGGATATATAAAAAGTTATCTATAATAAGTTAAAGACTCTCTTCCCTTCCGATAGTCTCGGAATATACATTATTGTATATACTATCTATTATGCGGATACTATCGTTCAATAGTCTACTAATCTATCGGTTAGGCTACGGCTAGCTCTAGGTAAGTAATTGTTACCTTACCTATACTATACTTAAATAGGTATAGCCTACTACGCCTCTAGTTTCTTATCTTACAATTTGAGAGCGACTTGTAGCGATAGAGCTAAAGACAGTATAGTAGGATTACTAGGTCTATATAGGCATACTAACGGATGTCTTAATATATATAGACCGCGTCTACTATACCGATTACCGCTAGCCTTCTATCTTTACCTCCTCGAGTACCTTACGAACCTTATCCTCGACTAGATTTAGATAAATCGAGACGGCGAGGATATATAGCTATATCTTATTAAGTTAGTCGTATATATACTAAAGCGGCTCTATAACATAGCTAGCTATAGGTAAGTAGCTATTACCTTACCTAGACTATAGGTATTACCTTACCTAGACTATACTCGAACAAGTATACCTTANTCTTAATATATATAGACCGCGTCTACTATACCGATTACCGCTAGCCTTCTATCTTTACCTCCTCGAGTACCTTACGAACCTTATCCTCGACTAGATTTAGATAAATCGAGACGGCGAGGATATATAGCTATATCTTATTAAGTTAGTCGTATATATACTAAAGCGGCTCTATAACATAGCTAGCTATAGGTAAGTAGCTATTACCTTACCTAGACTATAGGTATTACCTTACCTAGACTATACTCGAACAAGTATACCTTATTGCGCCTCTAGCTTCGTATCTAAAGAGTTCTATCGATAACGGTAAGAAAGAGTTCGCTATCTTTGATCCTTTTACTAGGGCATACTATAGATACGATTTCTTAGCTCGGTAGTAAGCTCGAGCAAGTAATATAGCTTACTAGAAGTTAATAGTAACGATCTATTAACGGCGAGTATATTTATAGATACGATTTTTTAGCTCGGTAGTAAGCTCGAGTAAGTAATACGGCTTACTAGAAGTGAATTGTAATAGTACATTCTTCGTCTATCTAACGGTCGCTAGCTAGCCAAATCCGGCTATATAGCTAGCTATAGGTAAGTTACCATTACCTTACCTAGACTATACTCGAACAAATATAGCTTACGGCGCCCCTAAGTTCATTTCTAATAAATTCTATCGACGACGGTAAAAAGGAGTTCGCGAGGGAAACTATAGTATTCGACTTATAGTAAGCAAGATTTTATATAATATAGCGCTACTTCGCTTATATCGATGTTCCTATTAATCCCTCGACATCTTCGTAAAATACTATAATAACGCGTACATTCTATTTATCTAAGCATAGCCCTAAATTATATACTACGCCTTCGTATCTACGAAATTATAATACCTCTAAAGAAAGCGTTTACCGGCGGAACTACCGATAAATATTAAGTAAAGTAACTATAAGCTAACTAGAAAATAGGGACTTCGTTAGCTTTAGGAGATATAGAGTTTAGGGCTATATAGCCGGCTCTAGGTAAGTAGCTATTACCTTACCTATACTATACTCGAACAAGTATAGCTTATAGCCCTACTAGCTTCTTATCTTATGAATCTTATCTACGATAGGGAAAAAGAGTTCTCTATAGATACCGCGCTCTTCTAAGTATATCTCTTCAATATACGAACCTTACGATATAATAGCTAAGGCGGAGTAGGACTTTGCTCTATAGCCGGCTATATAGCCGGTCGTTCTTTCTATTTGTTATAAGCTAGTCGTTAACGTTACTACGATAATGTTTCCCTATATATATACCTAGTCTTCTTTTATCTATCCCTTTCTTCCTTTTATATCCTAGTAAAATGCCTTTCTATAGAGATACGATTATCGACGACCTAGACGGACCTTTTAGTTCCTTTAACGATAGGAACCGCTAAGAAAATAGCTAAGAAGTAGATCGCGAGTCGTCGCTCTCTCTCCCGAGAATACCGTTATTATCTCTACCTATACTAACGTAAATAACAAAACCGCGACTTCCTTAGGGTAAGTTAGCCTATATTTCTTCTTAGACTAGTAGTAATTATCTTAGCTATAGTAGAAACTAACGAACAACCTATTCGTACTAGTAATACTATTAGTCGGAAACAATAGATTCCTCGGAAGAAACCTATAACGAGCCTTCTAACTAAGAGTCCTCGGAAATAACGTAAAGGCTAGTTATAGCCTATAAAGTAGGCGTTAAGATATAGGAAGGGTATCGCTTTCAAAAGCAATACTAGTAGTAAGAAGTTTAAGTAGAAGTAAGGTATAGTTATCCTTCGGGAGACTCGGTTTTATTAAAATACTAAAGGTACGGATCTCTTAATAAACAAGCTTCCTTTCTAGTATCTCGTTAGGGAGATAGTACTATATTATAAAGCCGACCTATACTTTTAGAGTACCGCGATTAAAGCTCTATAGGAAGCGAGCGAGGCGTTCTTAACGACTATATTCGAGTTAGCTAACCTACTCGCAATTTACGCTAAAAGGATAACTCTTTAGTAGAAGGATATATAGCTTATCGCAAAGATCTAGGCGCGACTTTTAGGAGAATAATTCTAACGATTCGAGATAGTTACTCTAAGTCTTTATAGCTATTCCTTCGATACTTTCCCTCTAATTATAGCTAGCTATACTACTAGCTATATGTTTAGCTTTACTTATTATTTCGATATAGTATCGAATCCTACCTAGTTGTATATATATTGTCCTCTACTCTTACTAGCTTTATTATATCATTCTTAGTTATTGCTTATCGGATTCTTTAACCTATACTCTCTAACTATAGCTAGCTATACTACCGGCTATAGATTTAGTTTTACTTGTTATTTCAATATCGTATCGAATCCTACCTAGTCGCGTATATATTGTTCTCTACTCTTACTATTATAGAGGTTCATTACGTTATTTAAAGTTATTTCTTACTAGGCTTTTAATACATATCCTCTAACTATAGCTAGCTATACTACTAGCTATATTCTTTAGCTTTACTCATTACTCTAATATCGTATCGAATCTCGCCTATTCGCGTATATATTTGTTCTACTCTTACTATTATTAAGTAGTCTTGCTATTGTCGAGGTTTAATTACGTTACTTTCTATTATTTTCTACTTAGTTCCCTAGAAACGGCTATAACGACGTTTTTGTTATACTAACCTATAATACAATAGTATATAATAATAACTTTCTTTAATTCGGTATCTACCTTATATATCGCTAGTTCTCTATCCGCTCTATACTTCTATACCTTTTGTTATATACTTATTATATCTAGAATAGCTAGAAAGACTATCGCTAGCGCTACTAAGAAGAAGAAAGGCACTACTCGTATCCGTTATAACATCTACGCTACTACGCGCTAGATTTAGGCAAGTACTACCTTTAAGCCTCGTAGACTCTAGAAGAAAGCAAAAGTAGGTAGAGGTCGCCGTCTCCTAGGTAGTAAGTTTTACTCTTTATATAGCTAGCTATATAGCTAGCTATATAGCCGGCCGTAACTAATTATCTTTTAGAAAACGTACTATAGTAGATTAAGACTACGTAAATGTCTATCGACCTTATAATCCTACGAGCCCTATTCTAGAGACTAATTAAATAGTTAATCTACGATACTAGTATTACTAGCGCTAGCTAGTTCCGTATTTAGTTCAATACTATCGAGGTATTGCGTAAGGCCTCTAAAGTATACCTTATAACTTTCTTCGAGTATATATTACTCCCTAATGTCCTTAATATATACTAATCCTAGATAGCTATTAACCTACTAGCCGTCTATACTAAGCGTATTACTATTTAGTAGAAGGACATTGTTATACTAAGTTTGCTTCTAAAGGGCTATAGTATCTTTATTAGAGATATAGACGTTAGCGAGAATCTATACAAGAACCGTCGCAAGTAATAAAGGACCGAAAGGGTAGCTATTAGCGCTATACCGTAGAAAGAAATAACTACTCTATCCTTAAGAACTACGATACTACTAGTATATATAGAAGAAATAACTACTTTGTCCTTAAGGACTACGATAATAGTAGTATATATAAATAACAATGTTCTCTATCTCGATATTTCGCAATTTCCGCCTTTCTAATATTTCTATTTTTCGCTATAAACCTATTGAATTTTTGGGTTTGAACCTAGACAAAGTTCCGGTTCCTTAAGATTAGACCTAGACAATCGGGTTAGGTTCGGTTTTGAACCCGAACCCAACCCGAACTAACCTACTAGGACGTCTACTTAGAATTCATCTAAACTCCTAGTAGTCTAAGGGATAGAGCTAGCCTATCCGTAAACCCTAGTATATTAACTATAGCCTATAGGTTATGTCTTATTCTATTTCTTATAAAGTAGATAAGCTAGTACTTCTATAGTATAAAGATAGTACTATATTTACCTACCTATTATATATACTTATTATATACTATCTTAAGCTTTTTATAGTTTTCTTCTATACTTTTCCTATATATAAGAATTTTAGAGTTATCTATAAAACCTATTACTATAGTTCCTCTTCTCTCTAGTTTAAGGAGGAGTATAGAGATAAAGAATAGGATTAGGATTAGTAAGAGGATTAATCCTTATAGTATACTAGTTGTCTAGGATCTTGCCTAGTCTATATATTCTCTAAGTCTAAGATATATAGATAGATAGATAATCTATTCCCCTATTCTAGAGCTATCTAGTCTATATAGATTATAGCTATATAGTATCTAAGAAGGAAACAAGTATATATAAAAAACCTCCTATCTCTAGTTATTACCTTTCTTTCTACTAGTAGGCCCTATAGTTAGTATACTAGTATCTAGATACTATCTTCGTAATACCTATCCTTAGTATCCTTCTAGTCCTCTCCTTCCCTCCTTTAGGCTATCCTTTATATCTAGCTCTCTACTTCCTCTATAAGTCTAAATTAGGATAGAAACCCCCTTTCTTTAACCTATCCTACTATATTCTTTATACTCTTTCTATCCTAGAGTATTCTAGGATATGTCTTTTTAGCTCTTTACCTTCCCTAGTTCTCCCTTCTACTAGCCTAGTCTAGATATACTAGGAGTGAATATTAGATATTCTAGGATAGGTATCTATATTAGTAGCTTAGATTGTTAACTTCTAGGACTCTCCTTCTATATAGGTATACTCTAAGCCTAATATACTTAGACCTAATCTAGATAGTAATACTACTTTTAGTCCTTATTAGGCCTTAGTAGATCCTTTGGTTTCCTAGGTACTACCTCTAGTAGGCTCTAGTTCTTCTTCTTAGTAAGGCTATATCCTACTTCTTTTCCTATAGCTTAGATACTATCTATTTAGCTATCAAGGCTATCTTTAGTTTCTCTTTAGTTAGGATATTAATTCTATATTTAGATACTTCCTCTAGTATTTCCTATTAGCCGACTTTAGGATTTAGTCCTAGGCTATATATCCTCTAATCTTGTAGGCTACTTTTTCTACTATAGTTTAGGCTTAGTAGTTACTAGTTTGTTTAGTATACTATATCCTTACTCCTAAAATGTATTCTAGGATAGGAAGTAATCCTATTTCTATTAGGGGCTAGGTATGTAGTAACGTATAGAACACCCGCCTAACCGATAACTTAGTAGGTAGTAGAACTAACAAGTGCCTCCTAAAAGGATTGCGTAGCGCGCTAGGTTAAAAAGGCTATGCGAGTTACGTATATCTAGCGTACGTCCCTAGCGTATACCGCTTAGTATACTTAGGGCTTAGTAAGAGACCTTACCTTATCGAGGTCCTTACAATTATCCCCTTTCTCCTAGTATAGCTATCCCTAGCTATAGACAAACCTAACTCCTCGTTAAGCTATCCTATCTACGTATTCCCTTGCGCCTCTAGCGCTTCGAATACGCTTCGCATACGTTACTACTTCGTATAGCTAGTTACTATACGAAAACTCTTTATTGCTATATAGTAGAATTTTCATGTTTGCTACTAGTAACGTTACTAGGCAGGTCTAGCGTATTCCTAAGAACGTATTAATTATTGTTATTAGTAACTAGATAGCCTATATATAAGTAGTGTCCATAGTCTATCTAAAAACTTCCCCTATTTCTAAGCTTTCTACTAGTACTACGCTAGTACCTCGCTAGTACTACGCAAGCTCCCCTTACGCTCTAACTAATAAGTTTTTATACCTCTCTAAGTATAGACCTAGCTAGTACCCCGCTTACGTCGCGCAAGCGTAGCGCTACTAGTCCTACTATCCTAGTTACGGCTAGTAAGCGCTTTAGGCCTAATATAGAAGGTTGTAGTAGATGCTTCCTATATATAACTACTAATAGTAAGAATAATCCCTACGCGCGCCTTATATACGCCTCGTAACTAACTCGCTATAGAGGATCTAAATAATGTATATATTAGAGGCGATATGTACCCTACTACTAAGAAGAAGTACTAGAGATATACTAAGGGGCACTATCCCTATAAGCTAGTTATAGTACTATACCTCGTCGCGCTACTCTAGCGTATACGTATAGCTCGCGCTAAGCGCGCTACTTACGACCTAGACGATCCTAAATATAGGGATAATCCTATCTAGGCCTAGATTAATCTCGATGAGATTAAGTAGCGTCTAGACGTATATATAGACTATATGTATCGCTTCCTCTTCGTACGTATCGCGTCTACTAACCGCCTAGCTTTCCTAGAGGTTAAGAAGCCCCTTAATAGCTACTACCGTAATAAGAACAAGATTACTAGTAACGGTATACCCCTTAAGCGTATCCGCGGCGTAGGCGCCGCGCTAGCTACTACTAACGGTCTAGACTTAGTAGCTATCCTAGAGTAAATTAATATTAATCTTTCTAGCCTAGTAGAAATCGGCCGTTAGGTACGTATCTTCTTTATACCTCTATCGCCTATTAAGCGCATACTAACCGCGATAGAACCTCGCCCTAAAGGGGGCCTATATAGCTATAGTAGTAGTCGATGCTACTATAGGCTTTCTATCTATATCTATAGAGGGGGAGGGTACTAATAGTTACGAGAGTGACTAGCTCTATAGAGCTAGTTAGTAGGTTATATGCCTATAGTACGCAAGCCTTACGAACGTATTAATTTCCTTTGTTCTAAGCTAGGCTAAATGCCCCTATTAATAGCGAAACGAGTACGTACTATTAATCTTATCTTATCTATTCTTATATTCTCCGACTATGTCTCGCCTATACCTTAAATACGTTAAGCGCTACTAAGTCTTCTATATAATCTACTAGTTCCTAAGTATTATATTCTTCTAGCTAGCCTACCTACCTAATAAGGTAGTAGGTCTCTCCCTTCTATATCTTCTTCTTTACGATTTCTTCTACGCGCTACTTATCTATATCCTCTATAACTAGTATACTAACCTTATACTCCTCGCCCTCGTACCCTTACTAAGGCTCGAGTAGGGATATATAGAAAACATTATAGATTCTCGTACTAGTAGGTAGCGCTAAGCGATACGCCTATACTCCTACTACGTTAATAATACGAAACGGGCTAAGATACTTTAGGCTAAGCTTCTTCTTTAGTAGATCTAGTCTAATATTCTTAGATAACAATAGTACTAGGTTACTAATACTATATTTCTAAGCCTTATAGTTAGTATTATAGTACTTAGCTTAGTATTCCGCTATAGTCTTCTAGCGCTACGTAAGCGTCTCGTATACTTTTCGTAGTCTTTCTATAGTATCGATTGCCGCTAGTACCCTTCCTTTAGATAGCTCGTCCTAAGCTATAGGCAATAATATAGGAGCAATGTCCGGATTATATCTATATAGTATATAGAAGGGGCTTATGCGTAGCGTAGGATATATACTATTATTGTACGCGAACTCTACCTACGAGAGCTAAGACGCCTAGTCTACCTAGTTATTAGAACAATAATATCTTAGGTACTATTCTAGCGTCTAGTTAGTACGTTTAGTCTACCTATTAGTCTACGGATAGAACGCTATACTAAGCTTACGCCCCATATACGTCTTATAGTAAAAGTCGCTCTAAAACTAACTAGTAAATAGAGATCCTCTATTACTAACTATTCTAGCTAGGACCCTAAACCTTCGGACTACCTCTCTTTAAAAGATATCTACTAGCTCTACTACTATGTACTTCTTTATAGTAGGTATAAAGAGGCTTATCTTTATATAGCGATCTACTATTACGAGTATCGTAGTATAGACGTAGATACCGAGCTTGCTTAGTAGTAGATCGGTAATAAAGTCTATTATTAGCTCTTGCTATAGCCTAGTAGGCATTAGTAGCGTAGCTAACTCGCTATATAGGCGATAGCGCCTCGCTTTCGACCTCTAGTATATCGCGTAGGTAGAGATATACTCCGAAACCTCCTAAGCTAATCCTAGCTAGGTATATTTCCTACGTATTAGCTTAACTATCTTAGCTTAGCCGAAATGTCCTATAAGGGGATTATCGTAGTACATGTATATTATCTACGTTCTTAACGCGAGGTCCTTAGGTATATAGATCGCCTTGCCTTAGAAGAGGATGTCCTCTCTAATAGAATACTCCTTAAAGGTACTAGTCTCTTTAGTAGCTTCGTATAGCTCCTTTACTATAGGCTCTAGCTACTATAGGGTATATATGAAACTAAGTAGTAGGTCTAGTACCTAGTAGTAGGGTCTATTATCCTTAACTACTATAGCCGCGACTCTAGCTAGGTAGTATACAAAGCCGCTACGCTTCGTATATGTCTTTACTACTTCTTATATAGAGATACATATTATAGAAGTACGCTTAGCGATAGGCTCCGCCTCCCTAGAAAGGTTTAACTAGACTAAGAGCTTAGCTTATAGCGTTAGTAATAGGTTACTTATTGCCTACGTCTCGCCTTTATAGTCGCTTCTCCTCGAAGGAGCGTCTATAGGGTTCCTTTTCCCTACTTAGTATTCGATAGTGAAATCGAACGGGGCTAGGAAGGTTGCCTACCTTGCCTGCCTACCTACTAACTACTTCATTGTCGTAAATCCCTTTAGGTTCGTATAGTCGACGAGTATATATACCGTATACTTAGAGTCGTCGAAGTATAGTCTCTAGTACTTAAAGGACTCGACTACTATTAATAGCTCCTAGTTATAGGTCTCGTAGTTAGTCTCTATAAGTATTATCTTTCTCGACTAGAAAGCGATAGGGTACTAGTTACTATCCTCTATCTACTATAAGAGGATACTAGCTAATACGAACGTAGACGTATCGTTTTCGAGGCGTAAGGGCTATATAGGATTAAAGTGTCTAAGTAGCGATACTAAATAGAACGCATTCTTTAGGCTCTTAAACGCTTGCTCCTCGCTTACGCTCTACTAGATTAGACCTAGCTTTCGGCCGTTCTTAGCTCTCTTAGAGAGGGCTATTAGAGGTATAACAATCCGGGAGTAGTTAGGTATAAACCTATAGTAGAAATTGTAGAACCCTAGGAAGGACTAGACTTCGGTAAGGGTAGAAGGATATAGCTACTCGGTAATTGCGTCTACCCTACTCCTATCTATCGATACGCCTTTAGTACTAACGATAAATCCTAGGAACTCTACCTATTTCTTCTAGAATAAGTACTTCTTATAGTTAGTATATAAGCCGAACCGCCTAAGCCTCTTAAGTACCGCGTATACGTCGCGTACGTAGTACTCTTTATTCTTGCTATATACTAGGATATTATCTAGGTAGACTATATAGCAAACATTAACTAGGCCTACTAAGGCTTGGTTAATATAACCCTAAAAGGTTATAGATACGTTAGTAAGCCTAAATAGTATTACTAGGTACTTATAGTATCTATAGCGCGTACGAAACGTAGTCTTCTACTTATCGCCTTACTTAATACGAATACGATAGTATACGTCGACAAGGTCTAAGGATGTATACTATTCCGCATCCTTAAGCCTATCTATTGTCTCGCTAATAAGAGGTAGGGGATAGCGATTTTTAATAGTAATCTTATTAAGATCCCTATAGTCGATATATAACTAAAGACTCCTATCTTTCTTTAGTATAAATAAGATAGGCGTATCCGCCTCGCTTGCGCTAGGCCTAATCTACCTATTCTCTACTACCTTGATAAGGTATTCCCGAAGGACCTAGAGCTCCTACTCCGACTAATAATATAGGGGGCGATAGGGAGGCTTCTTCCTATCGACTAGGTCGATCGAGTACTCTATATTAGCGTATAGCTAGCGTCGAGCCTCCGGTATTATAGTAAAGATATCTACAAAGTCCTTAAACTCCTCTAGTAGATTAGCGTTATTAGCCGCTACGTCGGCGTCGCGTATACTTACTATATATATATACGTCGTATTGCGCATTTCTTTAAAGAACTACTATAGCTCGCTTACTACGATAGGTCTTACCTCGCTACTAGTACTATAGGTCTACGTATCCGTCGCGCTATCTACGATTACCTACTAGTCCCTTCGCTAAGGCCTACCTAGTATAAGATCTAGGTTAGGTATTTCGAAGGCGTAAAAGGTACCGGTTATTACACGTTCCTAATCCGATAAGTCTACATTGTACAATACGTAGGCTTAGCGTATATACTCCGTAATAGTACCTACGTTTCCCCTAGAAGCTATCGATACTAGGTAGGGTAGTATTAGCAATCTACTAGGACTAGTATTAGAGGATAAACTTGCGTAAGATAATATTAATATCTACTATATTATCTAGTAGGCATTCGACGCGTACGTCTCTACCCTACGTTACTATTACGCTACGTACGCGTTACGACGGTATATATACTATAGAGCTACTAGAATTAGCTATAGTACTTACCCTTAACTCTTAGTAGATACTTTGCCTTTTCCCTTATTAGCTACCTCGACCTTGTATATAGCCTACGAGTCGCTATCCTTCTATAGGTACTTATTTAGGTAGTCGGGCTTGTAATAGCCCTTCTTCTTATACCTATAGCATTTAACTAAAGATAGGTCCTAACTAGGCTTCTCGTCTTTAGTCTACGTAGGCTTCTCGCCTACTTTCTTATTACGTCTATCCTACTCCTTACTACTACTATAGTTATTAAGGTAGCGCTTCTTCTTTAAACCGCTATAGTCCTCGTTATCCTACTCTCGTTTCTTACTAGATAGTCTATCTAGCGTCTCGATACGAGCCGCGAGTTATACTAGTTCCTACCTTAGCTCTAGAATAGTATAGTACTTAACGATAGTACTATATAGCGTAGGCTATAACTTTGCGAGTAGGTAGCGTATATACTACGCCTCGGTATAGTCGCTTAGCTAATCCTCTAGTACTACAAGTTCGAGGGCAAAGTTCTAAACTATCTAGTTCTTACGCTAACGCGCCGCCTTATACTCGAGGGTTACGTCTAGTATACGATTTATAGGATCTCCTACGTAGTTAACGTAGAAATCCTTGAAATCTTTATAGATATAAGTACCTATATCTTCGAGATTATAGTTATTATACTACTTCTTATATATATCGCCTACGAGGTATATAATCCTATATAGCGTCTTACTATAGTTAGTACGATACGCATTTCCTAACAAAGCAAAGATTAAGGCTAGTTCCCTTAGGAACCTCCTTGCCTCTTTAATAGTATTATTCCTAAAGGGTTTTAGCTCCTTTAGTCTAGGCTTGCCTATCGTAACGTCCGTAACCGCGTCTATTACGCTTAGCGTAGGCGCCCCGCTATATCTACGCGATAGTATAATACTAAGACTAAGCCGAGAGGATAGGGTCCTATAGATACTCTTTATAGACCTATCCTTAGAATTACTAGTATCCTAGTCGGACTCTAGCGATACTTAGCAATTAGACCGCTCGACGCTTATACTATACTAAGTATCCGCTAGCGCTAATCCTACGTCGCGCTATATATATAGCCTAGTATTTTTACGCTTTAGCTCCTAGGCTTAGACTTCTTACTTAAGTAGCTTCTACTTAGCTCTTAAGTATACGATTCGCTCGTTTAACGTAGCCTACTACTCGCTAAAGGTCGTCTAACGTTCTTTATTCCCCTAGGGGCGATCGTCGTCTATAGGCGCTATAGTGTTACTATCTAACGTAGTCGGTTCGCTTGCGCTTATCGTATAGTATTCTATAGGCTACTATAGGGATAGACTTATTAGAACTATTAGGGACTAGGTATATAGTAACGTATAGAATACCCGCCTAACTAATAACTTAGTAGGTAGTAGAACTAACAAGTGCCTCCTAAAAGGATTGCGTAGCGCGCTAGGTTAAAAAGGCTATACGAGTTACGTACGTCTAGCGTACGTCCCTAGCGTACGCTACTTGGTACACTTAGGGGTTAGCAAGAGACCTTACCTTATCGAGGTCCTTACAATTTCTAACTCTAGGACTTCTATAGGAGTAGATTTGTAGGTACCTATAACCTTCTTTAGGTAGGCTACTTAGACCTAGTTAAGCTATTTGCCTTATTCCTTAGTTATCGTTTTGCCCTTTCTATCCCCTTCCTAAATTTAGTATCTATAGAAGAGAGCTAGCTTTATAATAGCTTTATATATTATTCTTACTCTATTAAATATAGCTCCCTATATTAATAATATTAACCTATTAATAGAGGCCTTGTTTGCCTCTACTCTACTTATAGATCTCTTTATTTATAGGCCCTATCTTAGCCTAGGATTAAGCTAGATACCTAGAATTCTTACTAATAGTAATAGTTATATCTTATAGCCTTAGATATTAACTAATATAGTTATATTATATCTTTTCTTATACCTTATAAAGTAGATAAGTCTATACTTCTCTAGTACAAACTTTATACTATATTTCTTAGCCTATTCCTTATATGTCCTATATCTTTCTTCTAGTATCCTATAGTTTGTTTCTATATTACCTAACTATATTAGGATATTTGTATTATCTATAAAGCCTAAGGCTAAGATATTCTTTATCTCTAGCTATAGGATAAGGTCTAATATAAATAGTAGGAAGAGGATTAGTAATAGTAGGAATCCTTATAGGATACTAGTCCTAGTTACTCTTAGTTCTAACAAGTATTATCCTAGTTATATTCTAGTTATCCTTTCCCTAAAGAAGGTTCCTATAAATGTAACTATCTATCCTAGGAGTCCTTTCTATCTTATAATATATAGGAGTCTCTTATAGGAAACATTATCGAAAGCTCTAGAGATATCTAGTAATAGTAGTAAGGCTACCTTGCCTTTCCTTTCCTAGATAGTATAGATCTATTCCGTTAGTAGCTCTATAGCTATTAGTATAGATCTTGCTTTCCTTCCTCCTATCTAAGTCTCTAGTAGTATATTGTGTTTTTCTAAAAGAGCCGTAATCCTACCTAATATAATATAATAATCCTTTCTAGGAGTTTTCCTATCGTATTAAGTAGTATAATTAGCCTATATAACTTTAGTTAGATATAGTCCTCCTTTTATAGCTTCCTAAGTACTACTATAATAGATTCCCTATACTATCTTAGGTAGTATCCTATCTTGATGTATACTATAAAGAGCCTAAGTAGGAGTAGATATAGACTCTCCCCTAGGGCCTTAATTACTTTGTTAACTAGCTTGTCTAGCCCTAGGGCCTTGTAGCTCTTTAGTATCTTAATTACTCTCTCTAGTTCCTCTCTTATAACTACTAGGTCTAACTAGTATAGTTCTAGATAAATAGTCCCTTCTATATTAGATAGATCTATCTAGACTAGTAGTAGGAAGAAGTAGTCCCCTAGTACCTTAGCTCTTGTTTTATCTATATTATATACTACTCCTATTCTATCCCTAATATCTAGTATTTGTACTTATCTTATTCTTTCTACCTAGACGTCCTAGTAGGTTAGGTTAGGTTAGGTTCGGATTTAAACCCGAACCTAACCTAACTATCTAGATCTAATATTAGGGAACTAGAAGTTTGTCTAGGTTTACCTATAAAAATTAAATAGGTTTATAGCGAAAATTAGAAAGGTAGAAATTACGAAATATCGAGATAGAGAATCTTGTTATTTATATATACTACTATTATCGTAGTCCTTAAGGACGAAATAGTTATTTCTATTGGAATATACAGTCTAGTTAGTTACCTAGTAGGGGATGCCAAGCAGACTGGATTACATAATGATAATTATGTAACTAATCCAAGCTAACCCCTTTTAGGTTGAGCTCTAACCTATAGATAATAACAACAATACACTTACTATTCCTACTTTAGTCCCTACTATTCCTTATAGCTTCTATTACAGTTTATGATCTATTTATACCTATCGGCCCTCCTTAGCTCGATAGGTTATGAGCCCGGGTTTGTAACTATAAGGTAGAAAGACTCAAGCAGTACAGGTTACTCCTAGACCTATAAGTCTAGTCCTAGAAGGAAGAGGCAAAATAGGAAAGGGAGACTTGAGGTAGACCTATACACATTGCATAAAGAAGCCCTATACATATAAGCTATGAAAGAACCTAGTAAGGCATACTTGGAAGTATAAAGGGAATAGATAAGCCTAAGTTTTAAGCACCTTAGGATAAGCCTTAGACTTAGTACTTAGTACTACCAATACCCTAACCTATAGGTTAAGACAGTTAGGAAGGACTTAAGGAAGTTACTAGCCTAGTAGAGCTAGGGATCTGCTAACTAAGGAAGATAGCTATTTAGAAACTGTCATTTTTAGATTAAAGAAAGAGCTTGTTTCTAGAGTTTGTTTAGGTTTGATTTATAAAAGAAATTATAGATTAAGAAGGTAGAATTAGCAAGAGAAGGGCTGTACTAATCTTAATAAGGGAGAATCATGAATTATAGTTTAAGATTATTAGGATGTACCTAATAAAGCTAAAGGTTGAATAGGTACTAGATAAAGTAGTCCTTAATACCCTAGTATCTATACTATCTAAGCATGTCTTAATAACATTATTAGAATCTTTAGATTAGTTAATTAGAAGAGTAAGCTATAAGGTTTACAATGCAATAGTATTATATAAGATGTTTATCTACATTTTAAAAGATAACTAGGACGAATGTTAAGAGCTTGAATATGTAAAGCATTTATAGGACTAGGCAAAAGGGAAATATAAGAGGAAACTATAGGCAATAAGGAGAAGTTTACTATAGTAGTATACTAATTTTAGTATAGAAGAGGATTAGACAATTAATAAAGCGTAGTAGAGCCTAAGTAGTATAGCTAGGAAGGCGGTATCTATCTCTCCCTAGTTTAAGGATATTAAGACTAAGAAGAGGAAAATTTAGTAGTTACTAGCGGCCCTTCTAGAAACATTTAGTACTATTAGGGATAGGATTAACCTAAGGTAGGACCTTAGCCTATAGGACATCCTTAGAATCCTAAGAGAAAAGCAAGAGTAGATAACAAGCTAGGAGATAGCTATGTTTACTAAGAAAAGGAACTAGATAGGAGCTAGTAGAGACTTATTATACTTCCTATATAGAGGGAAGTATTAGATTAAAGAGTGCCCTAGCCTAGATAAGGCAAAAGCAGCTATCTAGCTAAGATAAAGCTATAGGATAGTAAAGAAACAATCCCTATCTAGAGCTAGGAGGGGATCTTTACTA
>LFZO01000955.1:0-14999 GCA_001578225.1 Pseudocercospora musae
GAAGTTAATATCGAGCTAGAAACGATATTCTAGGATAGAATAGAGGATATAGTAGTAAATGTATCTAATCCTCTTAATATATAGTTATATATTATATAATGTCTATTTTTAGTATATATATCCGAATGTTTTAATATCTTCTCTTACTAGACCTCTTACTCTATTAGCGTAAACATGAATCCCGTAGCGTACAATATAGACTCCGTAATAGACGATAATGTTATCGACGAGCGAATATTTACGATTATAATCTTGTATACGAAGCGCGAGATAATATAGGAATAGCTTACCGATATATATAACTATACTAACTTTCCTAGACGATAGTATAGCCCTAAATCTCTCCGTATACTAGCGTAGTATATAGATCGGCTAAGTCGCAAATATAATATTACGATTTCTAGAAGCTATAGGTCGTCGCGCTTACTACTACTAGCGCCTCCTAGCCTAGTAGTAGTAGGCCCTACGATATCGCTAACTCCTATAGTAGGGAGTTCGTCTCGTACTATTAGAGTCGAAGAAGGGAGGCGTATCGAGTAAGAGAAAGGATTAGATATAGATCGACTTCGAGAGGTACTCTAGATAGTAGTATACGAGTTTAGTAATACTATATACGATATAGTTAGTCTTAGAAGAATTTAAGGCTATAGTCCTCGCTACGTAGTAATTAGACCGGCCTCTTCGCTATAGTAAACAATGTACGACTTAGTCGTATAGGTAATAGTATATATTGTTTTAGAGGGGTATATTACTATAGCGGAGAATATTAGTAGTAGACGCCTTTTAGATATCGCTACGAAAGTATCGATTATATCGTAGTACTCGTCGAAATACGAAAGAAAATAGCCTAGATCTACTAAATCCGCTCTACTCTTAGTTAGGAAATAAACAAAAAAGGAAAAAAAGGATATTATATATCGTATCTTCCTCCGCTATAATTCTAGACTCGACTATAGTAGAAGTACTACTCCCTATAACCCGTAACTACTTAGTATTCTTACTATAGTACTACTTACGAGCCTTCTTCGGCTTTCTCTTTCGTATATACCGACGTACGGTAGCCTCGATTTCCGAGTCTATAATAATATTAGAAGGCGGTAGGTCTAGATAGAGGTTTCGACTCTCTACTAGGCCGTTATAGCTAGTATAGTAATAAGTACGACCGAAGTAGTATATAGTATCCTAAGAACTACTACTATTCGTATCGCGCTCTTTATTAATATCCTTAATAATACTCTTCTATATATTGCCTTTACCGCTACGGAATTCCTTAATAATAGAGCGGAGCTTATAAGCATATTAGCGCTATAACTTCTCCTACTCCTTACGCTTTACCTCGTCTCTCTTAAATAATGCTAGCTAGCGTAGGGTCTCTAATATATTAAAGGCGCGGTTAAAGATAATAATATTAAAGTTAAAGGCGGAACCGACGCGCTCCTTAATCTCTTAGATAGTAGATTACCGTATTAACTATTCGTAGTTCCGCTTTGCTTAACCTCTACTATAGGGATCGTACTATTACTATCGCTTAGAACCGGTCTTCCTATATAACTCTTTTACGTCGGCTATATTACGGTCCGGCCTAGTATCGGCACGATACTAGGATATCTTGTACCTATAGAACGTAGTTTAGACAATTAATTAACTAGTATACTAACTATTACGATCGTCCCGTTCCTACGGTACCTATTAACTTAGTAGCTTTACTAGGCTTACGATACGGTTAGCTACTATACCAATCTACCTCTACTACTACCTAAACCGACGAGCTATCGCGATATCGCGCCGATATGGACTAGACAAAAACGATTAGCGTAGATCTATACGATCGGCTAGCCAATCTCTACGATCTAGACCTATTCGACTCGATTCGCGAGTAGCCGGTTTACTATACTTCCGCGCTAGTCGACGGCCGCCTCTATAGCGCCGCCGGCACTACAATACCCTCCTATATTCGCTTTATTGCGGGTTGCCTCTATTAGGGTAACTACGAGTCGGAGTAGGCGGTATAGCTATAACTACTAGTTACAATTTTAATCTAGTACGAGTAAGACCTATCGGACGGAGAGAAGGTACCGGTATTAATACGACTATAGTTCCTACTTCTAATAGGTAGTAGGGGAACCGGATCTTGAATACTAGCTACTCGTTCGTCCTAGATTCTATATCGACAACGTTACGATACTACTAGAAAACCTCTTTAGCTCGGGTTCCGCTTCTAACTCGACTAGAAACGGCACTCCCTTAATCTAGTAGTCTAACTATATCCCCCCTACCGTAGTTTTGGATTACCGGCTATTGAACTATATATAATATAGATCTGTACTTACATCGTGTAATACGTAAGCTATAGCGATACCTTTGCGGCCTAGTTAAGGAGTAAGTAAGGCCGTATCGACTTATTAGTAGCTTACGTCCTATACTACTATCCTATTATAGGGAATCTACGGCCCTCGGCCGCTAAGGTCTAAGAACTAAGCCTATATGTCTTAGACGAGTTTAACTTCCTAGGATAGTAGATAGTAGACAAAGGCCTACTTACTAGGGCGGTTAAGGAAGTAAAAGCCGTACTCCCTACGACCTACGAGTCGTACTACTACAAGTAATATTACCCCGAAATATACTCCTCTATAGACATCGAGTATACTAGACTTACCTAATAGAGCGAGCCGCCGACCCGTTCGAGGCGGTCGAGTACGTATTCGCTACGGCTAGAACTACCGGGTATAGGAAATACGCCGATAGCGACCCGGTAGAGAGCGGTATCGCGTTCGTAGGCCCCGTCGCGTTCGCTAGTATCCTAGCGGTCGACGGATACCCTACCCTTAGTATTTTAGCAATAACCTTTACAAGGACCTTATACGTAGTAGATACGTCGTTCGTTACCGTTCAATTCGTCGCTATACCCGGTAGTAGACAACCGTTAAGGCCCTATAGAACGTAATTACCTACAAGGCCGCCCCGATAACTATAGTAGTAATATACGTCGCTTGCGCTTAGAGGAGATAGAGGAGATCGATCGCGATAATATACGACTCTAGTAGGAATACTAACGGTTCGACGCTTTAAGATAGTCGGTATAGAAACGAGGCGTCTATTTAGACGATTCTATAATCGAGTTCCTATTAGAGTAGGGAATTATACTAGTACCGGAGGACCGGGGATCCTATACTAGGCAAGGCTATAATAAGGACTATAGTAGGCATAAAAGGAAATTCTACGATTACGTAGAAGATTATCTCTACTAGCGCTAGCGTTCCTAGTTAAGGAGAGCTAGACTCGGGTCTAACTATAGTTACTACGATTCCCTATAGGACCGTAACGATAGGCGCCCTAATACCCGTCGCTATTACTCGCGTAACTATCGTCGTAGTAATAAGGAGCGTCGCGCCTATAGACCCTATAGTAATATAAGAGGCCTCGATCCTAATAGCGAGGATAGTAACCGTTCCGATCGCTCTAATCGTAGCGGACGCTATATAGGCTACTACGATAGAAAAGGAAAATACTCTAGTAGACGTAACTACCCCCCCCCGGGGTTCGCTATCCTCGTCCGAGAGCTCTACCGACGACGACGGATATAGCCGGCGTAGCTATCGAGGATATCGTAGGATACATCGTTATAGATACTACCGGGATAGATCTTCTTCGTCTTCCGATTCCGAAGAATTAATATACGATCGCCCTAGGGCACGTTTCGACCTATTATGCCTAGGATTCTTTAATCCGACGCTAAGCGTAATCGAGTATAGCGAGGGCGACTATACTCTAGTAGGCAATAAGATAACCTATCGCTCGGTCTACGCCTTTGTCCTAGCTACTAATGACTATATACGGATAGTCGGATTAGAGGAGGTACGCCTTAACCTATCGCTCTACTTTCGTAGTATAGCCTAATCGTAGTACTAGGCCTAGATCGCCGACCGTAACTATCGTTATCTTAGAGGCGGTAGAGGAATTAAAAGATAGGAAGAACGGCTCGCTAAGCGCTAGAAGGTCTCCCTAGTTAGGGCGATAAGAATACTCGACTAGTAATCCTATAGCTAGAAGGATGTTCGGGCTAGTAGATCGATTATAGACTATATCGTTACTACGATACGTCTAGCGGGCGACGTAGGGTTTAGCGAAGAGCTCTAAGTACTCTAAGTATATCGCCGCCTAGAGCCGCGCTTCTAAGAAGCCTTATTTAAACTAGACGAAGATACAACGACCGACGAATTCGTTACGGCCTATGAAAAGAAGTTCTACGTCTAGGAATAGATAGCAAACGGAGTAGGTAAGGCCCGAACGCAACCTAATCGTACTAGGAATAGTCGTAATTTTCTACTATAAGTAGCCGATAGTAGCTATAGATAGAGGGAGAATTCTAATCGGGCCGAGGCGATAGGTAACTACCCTAACCCCCATTTTTATACTAATAGATATAACTAGTAGAACAATCGCTAGGAACTAAACGCAAGCGGGTAGTAAAGGAGGATATTCCTACTAAGAGATCTAAAATAGATCGAGAATAAACCCTATAGCGTAAACAATACTAACCTAAGGCTACGCTAGGGCGACCGTCGCGAGCAAGCCTACTTTAGTAAGGAGCATTAAGCTAGATAGGCACTAGATCGTTACGCTAGGTCGCCTAACGGGGATAATACCTAGCCGGAGTACTAGGGTACTAAGGTATTAGAAGATTACTAGCCCCGATCGGGAACAAGGATATTTCGGTAACGCTAGCTCGGATAGTTACTATACTAATCCGTATTATTCGGATTATAGAGCGTACTTCGGTAGGGTAGGAACTCTACTATCGATAGCCTCCTAAAAACCTAGGCCATTATCGCTACTAAAGACTAAGATACCTATAGCTATTCGGCTATTCGTCGCATCTAGGCACGCCTATAAGATCTACTACCTAGGCTTCGCCTTAGGCAACCTCCTATATACGTACCTAAAATAAGGCTATAGGGGGAAAACGGCGCCTACGCTCCCGGTATAGTAGAGGCTACTAGCTTACCCCGATATCTAGAGATCGATAGCCCTACCTTCGACCTAACGTAGCTACACTTTCCGTAATTTCTAATACATAACGTTCCCGTCTCGATTCACGCCTAGAGGTACGACTAAGTAGATCTACTTAGATACCGGCTATACTATAACGATTAGCGAGAAAGCGTTCGTACTTAGATAGCGCCCTAATATCGAGGTACTTTAACTACGTAAGCTACTCGAGATCGGAGGGATTGCTAGCGCCTAGGCAACCTTAGAATATGTCCTCCTAGAATTCTTCGTCCTAGCGGTCCTACCTAACGGCGAGGTAGTCCTAGGCTATATAGTACGGGAAGTCTACTTAGTACTAAAGCTAAGGGCCAAAATCCTACTTAGAATAGACTCGATTACTATCGAGGAAATAAAAATCGATATACTAACATAGAAGGTAACCGTGTCTAGCTAGGGCAACGCTAGCTTCGAAGTAGTAGTTAAGCGAAAGAAGGGTAAGCTAGTCCTTAATCGTCTGGTTTGCGTTACTAAAGATGTTACCTTACTACCTCGCATAGTTACGATAGTGCCGATCTAGTATACTAGGGATCTCCTATAGCGCCGCGATTTTATATTCGAAGGAGGCGTAATGCTATAACTATACGGATCCGTATAAGGATTATTAGCTAGCTCGCTACTATTAGTATCTATATACAACTAGATAGTCGATACTAATTTCTCCTATACCTAGTTACGTAACGATTCTATATAGAGGGTACGAATTAAGGCTAGCTAGCGGGTAGGAACCCTACTAGATAGCTCCTTCGAGGGCGCGTTCCATGTCGACGCTAGCGACTACGGTCTAGCGGCCCTTAACCCGAACGCTCTAATAACGGTAGTAGAATTAGAACGAAAACACTCCTTAGGGATTACGATTTATAGCGAGCCTAATCGAGCGGACGAAATCGCTTCGGTAGTCGAAAAGTACCTATAACTCTTTACTAATCGCTATACGATCGTAGACATTCTAGAGTTAGAATTCATGCCTATCCCTATAGTCCCCGATTACCTTAATAAGCTTCCGCCGCCTAAGGTAATTAACCTAGGAAAGCGAGACTAGGAGGTAGTTAACAAGATATACGAGGATCTATACGATTAGGGCAAAATGCAATTTATAACCAAGCTAATCCCTTTCGGGTCTCCGGTATTCGTAGTCTAGAAGATAGTCCCTAATAGTAAAGGGGGATTGATCGATAAACCGTAGGTAGTTATAGACATCCGGGGCCTTAACCGGGTAAGTATTCCCGATAGCTACTAGATCCCCCTATAGATAGATCTATTCGGTCTCCTCGTCGGCTATAACTTTATTAGTATAATAGACTATCTTACCTTCTTTTACTAGTAGGGAGTACGGAAGGAGGATCGCTATAAGCTAGCGATTAATATCTACCGAGGGTAGGAGCAATTCAATATCGCTATTATAGGCTACTTAAATAGCGTCTAGTTTGTATAGCGCAAACTAGATCGCATTCTACGCGATTGCCGAGGTTTCGCGAGGGCCTATATCGATAACATTATAGTATTCTCGAAGACGTTAGAGGAGTACCTCTACTACTTAGATACGGTCTTCTACTTACTCGACGTAGTACGCATTAGTATTAGCCTAAAGAAAACCTTTCTAGGGTTCCCGTCTACGACGCTATTAGGACAATACGTTAGCGGTTTAGGCTTAGCTACAAGTAACGAGAAGATAGTAGCGATTACTTCCCTATAGTTCCCGGAATCGGCCTAGAAATTAGAACAATACATCGGATTAACGAATTAGCTCTACTAGTATATCCCCTACTACGCCTAGATAGCGGCGCTATTATAAGCTAAAAAGACGCGATTGCTTAAGGGAGCGCTAGTATTAGGGAACGTAAGGAGATAGTACGTAGCTATAGCGAAACCGGGCGAGAACCGATAGTAGCGCGAGGAGCTATTAGTAGCCTTCAACTACCTATAATCGATATTTAGGACATCCGAATTCCTCTACCATTTTGATTATACGTAGCGTTTGTATACCGATATCGATTTATCGAGGGAATTCGGTTACGGTACTATAGTATACTACGTCGAGGGTAACCTAGACCCTATCCTAGATAATACTAGTAAAGCCTAATTGTTCCTACGTTATTATGTATAGCCGATATTGTTTCTTAGTCGTAGTCTTAGCGATGCGGAGGAGCGATATTAGCTAACTAAACTCGAGTACTCGGATATCGTTTAGATAGTAAAGAAGATCGGCTACCTTATATAGGCGTCCGCGTATCCTACAACGATCTTTATAGACTATTACGCCGCGGTAGGACTTACTAACGCTATTTCGATAGCGACGACGACCGATACGGGTAAGTAGAATCTCAAATTAGTAAGAGTATCGATATTTCTCTCCCAATTCTATATTAATATAATCTATAGGCCTAGCCGTATCTATCTAGTACCGGATACTCTTAGCTATCTACTAGGGGACATAGAGGCGCCGAAGGAAAACCTAGAAGCGGAGAATCTCGATCCCTTCTTATACTACCTCGATAGCGAGCCGGTAGCGTCGTTCTACGTAATACTAGTAGAAATAGATCCGGATTTCAAGCGCCGCCTTGCTCTAGCTTACAAGCACGACGAGTAATAGGCACTAGTATAGCGATTGGTATATAGGGCATAGGCTCGAAACGCTCTAGAACGGATATATCTAGAGGGGATCGATATGCCCGCTATTACGAAGAACCTAGTACTATATAATAAAGGCAAAGACCCGTTCGCCGGTAATGAGTTCAATAATCCGCTAGGTATTAAATTCTTTAAACGCGATAACCTACTCTACTACCGCGAATTAATAGCCGGCCGTAAACGCTTATATATTCTATAGTCTATAGTTAAAGAGGTATTCGAGTAGGCCTACGACGAACGACATTACTAGGGCTTTTATCGTAGCTATAATCGGCTCTAAGCCTTATTTTATATCTATAGCATAAGTAGGAAACTACGTAAATATATCGAGTATTACTATAAATACCTACTTTTAAGAACGTAGCGCTATGCTCCGTATAGCGAACTATAGCTAATTCCCCTAACTAGCGGCATTTACTATACCGCTACGATCGACCTCGTAACGGTACTATTCCCTAGCCCGACCGGTATAGACGCTATCTTAACGTCTATATATAAATTTAGTAAGAAGGTCGCTATCGTGTAGGGCTACGAGGATTGGGACGCTTTATAGTAGGGAATCGCTTAGATCGACTACTTATACCTAATAGATATAAGCTTTCCGTTAGTCCTAATCGGGAATCGTAATCCTCGCTAGCTATTAGGGTTTATAAAAGGGATATTTTCGAGGCTATACGCGAAATTACTTATATTAGTAGTATACTATCCCTAAACCGATAGCTAATCGGAAAGGACTAACTAGATAGTAGAGATAGTACTATAGTTCTAGCTCTTAGAGTATCCCGAAGGCGATTAGATATAGTGTTTGCCGCTATTACAAGCTACGCTAAACAACTTACGGAGCGCTACGACTAGCTAGTCTCCGAATGAAATCGTAATAGGAATTAAGACGAATCTAGACCTAGTAGCTAATCTCGAGGACTATCCGTACGATCGCGCTACCGAGCGGGGATAGATCTAGAAGGACGTCTATAACGCGATCGTATAGGCTACGGCTAAGATAAAAGATAGATATAACGGAAAACACAAGCCGTTAATACTACGACTAGGCGATAGGGTTATATTACGTCTATATTCGGGCTACGATTAGTCCGGCTACAAGGTCTAAGGCTAAACGCGTAAGTTTAGCTATCGCTACGAGGGATCCTTTAAGGTACTAGAGCGAATCGGTCGGCTAGTATATCGCCTTGAATTGCTACCGGTTATGAAAATCTACCCGGTTATCTCGATCGTATACCTAGAGAAGGCCCCTTCGGGCTTAGATCTATACGGGCGCTAAACAAACTACGATCCTCTACTAGTTATAGCGGAATAGGGGCTAGGCGTCGCCGACGAAGGAGACTCGTACGAGATCGAGAGACTAGTAGGTAGACGTATAACTATTCGACGCGGATAGCCGGTAACCTAATATCTAGTTAAATGGTTAGGGTATAGCGATACGAATAACGTATAGTACGATCTCGACGATCTCGAAGTAGCTCAAGACCTAGTTAACGCGTATAACTAGATATATCCGGTAGAGGAATAGCGGCTAGTACCGGGAGTACGAAAGGTTATCTAAAGAACTCGAGCCCGCTAGCCTTTTTTAGACGAGCTCTAACGATCGGACGTCTAGCGCTATAGATCTATTCGTACCTATAGTAATGCGGCTCGTAGCGATACGACTCTGAGCGAGTCGTAACTACTAATTCGACCTAGCTACCCTATTACTATGTATTCTATATTATACGATTTAGCGTAGAATTCCTATCTTCGGCTACCTAGTAGATCCCGCGGATACTCTAGCGATTCGGCCTACTTAGTACTATCGATATATAGCCTATTTAGGAAAGTAGTCGACTACTACTACTAAATATATAATCTATTCTAGAATAGCGCCTACCTTCGTATCCTTTTGCCGCTCTTACGTATTCGATAGCGCTATACAACTACTACTATTATCGATACCGATAAGGCGCGTAGCTAGTCGCGTAAATGTTATCTAATATCGACGATTCCGACGATAATAGTATACCGCGAGGCGACCTAGGTACAAATAGCGGCAATCCTAAACCAACCTCGGGTAGTCGGCGCCTTAATAGGCTATAAGAGAGAGAGAAGTAGGTACTTGTAGCTTACGTATCTCGGGCTATTAGAACGGAGTTTACGAGAACCTAGGTTCGGGATTTCGTATACGAGAACTTTCTAGCGCCTACTCGAGACATAGTAGTCTAGATAGGAGACTACGTAGGAAATGGGTTACTTAGAGAGGTTATAAGGAACGGCTTAGTATAGGGCTAGGTACTTACTAGTAACGGTTAGGAAGCTTACGAGGCCTATAGCCGAAGCTAATTACTAGTATACTACGACGATAAAAGCGAATAGGACGACGATAGCTAGGGCTAGGACACGACCTACTACGCTACCTACCTAAATAAGGTAGGTAACCTCTAGACGTACTATGGTATAGGTCGATTCGACCCCGTTTAGCGCCGCTATATAGTAAATAAGCGCTTAATACTCCCGAACGTACGCTTATTACTACTAAACGACGCTACGTTCTTGTACCTTGTTAACGCTACGCCTACGGTAATCGCCGTAGCGAACCTAATGTTCGCCTTTACGAAATCGGTATAGAAAGGCGTTATAAGAATACTTACTTCAAGATAGGCTTAGAACAATGTACTAGCTAAAGAGCTTTTCCTAGACGATAACGATATCTACTACGGCTACGAAGTCTTCTAGGCTATTAATCGAATCGTAGCTATAGGACGTTTCTATCTTAACGAATAGGGATTTAATCTCAAAGGTATAGACGATAGCTAGGTAGTATAGACGGATAGCGAGTATATATAGCGGTAGCGCCTAAATTACGCCTACCTTCGTAGCTACTCTAATAACGCGCCTTATCCTCTACGATATAAGATATACGACCCCTCTAAGGATACGTAATTAGAGGTAGTAGCTACTTAGGGAAGCCGAGATTTAGCGGTATAGGAGGTATTAGAGTACGCTACTCGCGAAGCTTATAGACTTCGCGAGGAAGTAGAGGGAGTCCTAGGCAACGGAGCTAGTAACGTAGAGGCCGTTTTAGAAGCGGGTAAGGCCGGTATAGACGTAGGTAGAGTAGTTGCTAGTACGGAACCTAAAACACTAGCGCTACTATAGAGAATTTCTTTACCTTTATACTAGAATTCGTCTTTACCGGAATAATAATAACTACTATCTATAGTACGATTACTATCGCCGCTAGTAGAAGACAACCTACCGTAGCCCTATCGCCGTAAGGTACCCCTACTATCGAAGTTAGTATATCGCAAGGCGAACGTCGATACGCCGTATTTAGCTAACTATAGCTTCAATTTGCTAGCGACGCTACCTAGTCCCTCTTACTACTAGCTCTAGCGCGATCGCGACTTTACCTAATACTAGCGACTACTAACTCTCTTACGTTACTATTAGTACGTCCGCTAGGACGAGATACTAGAATAAGCGTATATACGCTAGCTCTAAGAGAAGCTTACGTATAACGAATTAGCGTACGAAACCCTCGGATACGGAGTCGAAGCGCTTCTATAGTAACGATTAATATAGCTTAGCTAAGGACATCTACGATATACGGTACTAGACCGATACCGACGGCTACTAGCCTATAGCCTTCTACCTAGCTATCCTAAGAGATTAGCAAATCGAGTATATTTAGGCTCGCCTTAAACTCTACCTACTCTACCTCTAGCTTACCGCGCGTAACAATCGTACCTAGATCCCTCTCGAACTATACTATTATATAGGCCGAGGCGAATACGACCTAGCGGCTACCCTTTAGGAGCGGTAGTACGACCGGCCCGATTTTACCTTTCGCCTCTCTTACGATTAGAAGCTAGCCTTCGACTATTCTATCTTCTACGCGCCCGATTAGCGAACGCATCTACTCTATCTATATGTAGACACGCCTAACGACGACCTACTAGAGGAACGTATACTTATTATAGTCTACGAACGCCTCGCCCTTACTATCTATAGTAGCCTACGCGATTTCTACGGTCTAGATACGGCATTCGGCTCTACCTTCCTACGACTAGTTACCTTTTATAGTTATGTACTATAGAACGTTAGTATTGCGCCTACGAACTAGTATCTCGACGAAGTCCGGTTCTTCTACTAGCCTATCGCTATCCGATATCGCGTAACTAGCTTAGCTATACGATATTAGATTAAGGAGGAGGTTATAGGTCCGAATTTAGTTTACGATATAGTATAGATTCTAACCTAGTATACACGTACTACCGACGCCGAGTAATCCGCCGTAATTATAGATAACGGTAGACTAGCCCCTTACTCCCGCTATCCTAGTATAGGGGGCGACACGACGTATATCCTCCGTAACGAGAAGCGCTAGGTTAGCAAGAAAGTCGTCCCGAAGCTAAGCTATAAGGTCGATCTTACTACCGCGCTAGCGCTCTAGTTCCTTTTCGACCTAATTATAGGACAACTTACTACTATACGATTACTACTAGAATACGCCTAACTTAGCGACCGTTAAGTGTTTTAGCTTATAATTATAAAGGAAGCTAGCCTCTTTAGCGCTAATTTCCTATACAAGTACTAGGCATCTACGTTTAACGCTAACGGCCTCCCGGTATAGTACTATCGTTAGCTAGGCGAACCTACCGTTACTTAGGATATTGAAGATTACTATTAGCGCTACGTTAGTGTATACAATATCTACATACTTCGCGGCGAAGGCTATACTACCGATCTCGTCCCTAAGTAAGAAATAAGCGATATAACGCTAACGTATAAATCGAACGGTTACCTATGGATTACTACGGGTAGTAAGAAGTACATAAGCTACGCGAAGGCGAAGAAGTTCTACCCGAAGGTACTCGTATTAGACAAGACTTTAAAGGTCGACTTTGTAGCGATTATCGGGCTAAGCTTCCGCAATAACGATTACTATAGCGACGTATTTACGACGTATATAAACAATTTGTACGTAGGCAAGGTCCCTAAGGGATTCACGTTCCCCGATATAGTACGCGATAACTAGTAGAACGAGGAGATTCTAATAAAGATATAGGTAGTTCCTAATAACTTCGTACCGGTCGCCGTCTATACTAATACGATATACTACCTTAGCTAGGTTAATGAGACCCTAGAGTAGTACAACGTTACTATATCTTAGGACCTAGTCTCTTTATTCCTAATCCCTAACGATACCTTTACGCCTAACGAGGGCAACGTTACTAATGCTCTCTAATTTAGTAAGGTCCTACTATATACTATAGGCCCTACCGAGATCCGTACGCGCAATAGACGCTACTATAGGCTCGGTTTACTAGGTAGTAACGACACGCTAGAGCGCGGCAACCCTACGCCTATCCGTATATACAATAGAGCCGGCTATAGACGCGATTCGGTAGGTAGTAACGATACGCTAGATAACGGCAACCCGATACCGGATAGTAGCAATCCTAGGTAAGCTAAAGGTAAGGCACTACGCGTCGCGCTACTAAACGACGTTACTAAGGCGATAGTTAACCTCCTAGACAAGTTGCCGGCCCTACTACCTCCGGCGCCGGCTATACTATAGTCGCTAGCTACGGGCACCGCCGCTCGGATATAGCTTGTCGCTAACTAGACCGCTCTAGCTAATCGTATAGCTAACATCGCTATATTGAAGTTATATCGCTAGGCTAAGGATCTCGAGGACACTATTACCGCCTTGTTCGCTTAGAGAGACGCCTTACTCCTTACTACGGTACAATAGCGCTCGACTACCCGCATTCTCCTCGAGATAGGTAAGTAATCCCTTAATTTGCTAGCCGATAACTATATTAATACGGATAAGGGACGTATAGCGCTATAGTTAGTAGACGTACTAAACGATACGCTTACTATCCTCGGCGGTATAGGTAGTACTACCGAAGCCGAGTTAGTAGACGTCGAGGCCGTTACGGACTAATACCTTAAGAGCTAGGCGAACGAAGTATAGGCGTTCCGCGACGATAGCTCTATCGACATAGGCGAAATAATAGACCTTCTCCTACTAAACGCCTAGCTTGATACCGTATAGCCCCTAACCGTTACGATAGTACTATTTAATGCAATAGTAGGTAAGCTAGATATTAAGGCTTTAGGCAAGCCAATGCCGCCGCTACGTATTAATACCGCCGAGACGCTAGCCTAGTCGCGTAAGCGTCGCCGCGCCGAGATAGAGGCCACGGTCCTATCGCTATCGACTCTATCTATACTAGCTATACGCGCCCGTCGCTAGATCGTTACGATTCTAGGCTTAGTCGTCGCCGCTCGCCGCCGAGTAGTTAATACTATAGGGTAGCGATACGACTACTAATACTACCGCGACGGTTACATTATATATTAGTACGTTTACTCTTCGATTTTGTTTTGTTATAACGAGGACGTATAGGTCTTCCCTATTAGGGGGGAGACTATTACGGTCCGGCCTAGTATCGGTACGATACTAGGATATCTTGTACCTATAGAACGTAGTTTAGATAATCAATTAACTAGTATACTAACTATTACGATCGTCCCGTTCCTACGGTACCTATTAGGCTAGGATTACTTTACTATCGTAGATATCCTTAAGGTAACGATTATAGGGCGGATAATCTACTATAAGGTCGGGGTAGCCTTCGAAGTATACGGATATACTAAGTATACGCTAAGAGAGTAGTGTATTAGTAGTTAGCGATAGTTTATTAGAATCCTAACTACTACTCTATAGAGTACTATCGCTAGTATATAGAGTACTTACTTAGCCCTATAGAGTGCGAATACTACTACTACTACTACTACTACTACTAAGAATATTACCGATATCGCTAGGTATATATACCCGACCCTTATCCTTATTATTTATTCGCGCTATAGCCTTATTACGCTAGATAGCTTCTTAGGTACGCTAGCCTAGATCTTGTAACTAGCCTATAGCGGCCTATATATTCGCTATAAGCTACGTCTACGTAAGCCGCTACGCTAGATCTACGCCTAGGAAGGTTAGATTAGTGTTTCTTATAATTAGGACTAAAGTAGGAGGACGGGATAGAGTAGTATTGCCTATAATAGTACTACTACCTAGGCTAATACTATTTTTACTACTAGACGAAGTAGCGGGCGAGACCGACGTATATATTATCTACTCTATAACCTATTCGATCGAGTTATAGAAGACGTTCCCCTTAGGCGAGCTAGTAGGGTTAGATGCCTAGCGCGCCTATCGGTCTATAGCCTCTCGACGGAGGGGCAACTCTCCTATACGAGGCGGCTAAGACGGTCGACGTACTAATAGCGCTAATATAGTAGGAGTATCGATTATC